>JBAMYA010016541.1:0-17087 GCA_037176975.1 Arrhamphus sclerolepis | reverse complement strand
AATGAACAGAACCGGTGACAAAGGGCAGCCCTGCTGGAGTCCAACATGCACTGGGAACAGGTCTGACTTACTGCCGGGAATGTGGACCAGCTCCTGCTCCAGTTGTACAGGGACCACATGGCCCTTAGCAGAGGGCCGCTGACCCCATACTCCTGGACCCCATACTCCCGGAGCACCTCCCACAGAATACCACGAGGGACACGGTTGAAAGCCTTCTCCAAGTCCACAAAACACATGTGGGCTGGTTGGGCAAACTCCCATGAACCCTCAAGCACCCTGTGGAGGGTATAGAGCTGGTCCAATATCTTAATCTCCCATTTTTGCTTTTTTAATTAAAAATGTACAGTTTTTATTTTTAATCATAAATTCTCATCTTTTTTCTTAGAAAACTTAAATATCTTCGGAATTTTTTCTTTTAAATGTATTTTTTATTGTAAATTTGCTGCTTTTCTTCTCAAACTCCTTTTTTTTCTCATAAAATCACACCTTTTTTCCTGTAAGTAGAACTTTTTTCATTTGAAATTACAACTTTATTGTAGTAAAACCACATGTTTATATCACGACTGATTTTGTTTGCGTAAAAATCCTGACTTTATTCTCAACCAGAACCGGAACTAGTTTGGCAGAAACCCTCCAGTTTCATCCGTATTTTGCATCTGCATCGTTTTCTGTTTGTTCTGCTTCTTTTTTCTGTTGCTCCTGAATGAAACGGTGACTTGTGCTCTCCTGCATGCTAACTGACCTCCATCTTCTCATCTGCATGCCCTTCAGGAGATCTGTCCATTGCTAGTTTCCAAAGTAAGTCCTTCCTTCCACCTCTCTCTTCTCTTTCTGTCTGTGGTTTCAGTCCACCTGAGCTGTCTGTCACATCAGCTAATCACTGATCAATAGTCCAGGTCTTCTTCCTCTGCCGGCTGTTGGTTTTCACCTCTGTTGCTTCCTGTTCTCTTGTTTTCCTTTCAGCTTCAGTTTGGTTTCATTTGATCAAAACGATCCTAGAAAACATTGAAACATCTGGAACCTCTGTGAAAGAGGAAGCTGGGTGGGGGGGTTCTTTTCATACACAACTGGTAATTGGTCTCTATAGCAACAAATCCCCGCCAATCAAAATGAACAAAAGTATGATTATGATTTAAAACTTTAAAACTAGTATATGCTAATAACAAACAAATTTCCTAAAGAAGGGTAGAAGCGGCTGCCTGCTTTCTTCGGTGATGACATCACAAACTGGAGTAACTGGAACGAGAGTAGCCAGACCGTTGAGCTGCTGGTTTATATGGTTTTTATGACGAAAATTACCCTTTTCTTTTGACCAAAAGTTGTCATTTTGAAAAAAAAAAACTATCATTTTACAACAAAGGTTTGTCATACATTTTTCAAAGGTTAATGTTGAAGTTGATGACAAAAAGTTATGGCAAAACAATTTGTAATTTTAAGTTAAAAGTCACAAATTTGTGAAGATGGTTGATCACAAAAAGTTGTGATTCTTGGTTTTAGAACAAAAAGTCAAACATTTTTGCAGAATTTGCAGTTTTACAAGATTTTTTAGATTATTCACAGGAATAATATGATTTTAGAAACAACATACAGTGTATTTCTTTATTGAAAAAGTCATGATTTTTTGAAATATGGGATTTTAGGAAGAAAGTCTCAATTAATTATGTTTTTGTTTAGTTTTTTTAGAAGAAAAACTCGCAGTATTGTGAAATCTGCCATTTTACAACACAAAATTGTGACATAAGGACAAAAAAATAGCAATTGTCATAGCTTAGCGTAGCAGAGCAGTAGCGCTTTCACTCCAAACAAGGAGCTAAGTCAGCCAAGTTTATCCACCAAGAAAAGCAACAAAAGGGGCAAGAACTCCAAGAATATTTCAGAATCTACATTTTGAAATCAGCGCATGCTGGACGAATGTGAGCAGGTTTGTCCTGATCACTTTGTGCTAAGGCCAACAGCGAACGTGAGCTGTAAATTGTAAGAATCAGGCTCAGAAAGTCCAAGAGGAATACCAAATTGTACATCAGTAAAAAAAAAAAAAACTTAAGATGAATTCAGAACCAGCATTCACTATTCAGCTGTGTTTCATTTCAGAGAGACTGACATGCAGTCGAGCTCGAGGAAACTGAGGTTTGAGACCTGTTTGGATCTGGTATGTTCACGTTCAAGCTGAAGTCTCAGTCTTCTGCAGTGGAAAAGCAGAGAACCTCTATCCTACCTTTGTCATTCATTAGCTCAGTTGAACTGATTAATCTTCGGTTTTCAATAAAGTTTCTCATTACTGGCCGTCAATTTAGTTTTTGTTGTTTACTCCTTTGATTTGAAATAACTTTTCTATAAAGTCCTCAATGTGTTTGAATTTTCAAATACATATCTTTGTGCCTTTCTTTCTGACTAATTTCCGGTCAAAGTATTGTACCGGGCAGGTAGAAAGCTACAGGTATATTGCGGTCTTAATTTTCTGAACACGTTTCCTCTCATGCTCCCGCCCTCTGTCCTCTGATTGGTCCAGAGCCGTGCCCGTCTTTGCTGCTGCAGAGACACATGGCGGAGCTGCTGAGTACGGACAAAGACATGGCTGCATCTTTCCTCAACAGTGTCCTGAACCAGCTCAACTGGGCCTTCTCTGAATTCATCGGAATGATCCAGGAGGTAAGAATTCCCAGGTTTTTCCTGCTTTTCTGGCCTCCTCAGATCACATCCCTGCTTCTCTAAGACCATTTCTGATGTCTGTCTTTCTCAGCGTCTAGAGTTATTGTGTTTTTTACCCAAGAGAAACCTAGCATTAAAGGAGTTGGTGCAAACTTTAAGTGTAGAAAAAGAAGGACCCCGAGAACAGAGCCCTGTGGTTTTTCACAGAGCCCTTCAGGTCCAGCAGAAACATCTCACATCTGGTTCAGAGGTTCTGAATGAATCCAGTTTGTCAGAACCACAGATGTGAAACCATTTTAACGAGCTGAACATGACAAATGAGCAGCACCTGTGCCGGTGGTGAGGGGCGGGTAATGGATGTCACCTGAAACAGGAAGTTCACATCATACCTCCAATGCTCTGTCTGTATTCAGCTTAGAAAAAAGTTAAGTTTCTCCAAAGCAGGACTAGTGACCAGAAGGTTCTGATCCTGCAGGACACTCTGGGATAAGTAGAAAAGAAAAACCTCTCACAGTTTCTCGAGAGGTTTAATCTCATTTTCAAGGCAGTAACTTGATTAATGGGAAAAACATTTCCAGGGTGTGGACGATGGTCTGAGTTCCAGACAAGTGGTGATGGAGGAGGGAGCCAGGAGATGTGTTGTTGCCATCAAAGTCAAAATGAACTCATTTTTCTATTAAATGGTAAAATGTCTCTGTTTTAACATCTGATATGTTTAGAATGTTCTGTTAGGAATGAAATATTGCTTTATAAGATTTGACAATCGTTGCATTCCGTTTTTATTTCCGTTTTACAAAGTGTCCCATCTTGTTTTTGAGTTGAGGCTGTAGTTTTGGTAGACCTCTGGGACCAGTTCTGGGCTGGTCTCCATGCGTTTGGGCTGAAGATTTGCAAAGCAGCCTAAACTGTTGCAGACCAACCCAGGTACACTCACTCAAGAACATTTAGACACTTTCCAGAGGCTTTTATTGTGAAAAACATCAGATTTATTCAGAGGGTTCCTGTTTACAGTATTACATCTTTGGCGACAGTTAGCTATGATAGTTTTGGCTAGAATCAGGCTACAACAGTGTTTGCAGGTGGTGATGATGGGCTACAATAGTGTGAGGTAGAATAGGTCTTTGTCGACAGTAACGTTGGCTAGAATAGACTTTTAGCCATGATTGGTTATCTTCCAGTGTTCAACCAATGGCTAGCAGTCAGGCAAGCCCACCTGGAAGTAGTCTGGCTAGTAGTCTTTGCAGTCAATGTTAGTGTTGGCTAGCTTTGACTATTATTGGCTACACCACTACAGGTGAAACATCTATATGGGCCACAGCTACCCCAGTCATCAGCTAGCTTGTGTTCCTTTTACATCAGAAGTCCCAGGTCATAGCTCTGGGGTTCTTCCTGTCTCAGGGAGGAGGTCCAGTTCATCAGTGCTACTTTGTTAGCAGTCACTTCCTGTTGGCTTCACTTCTCAGACCTGGAGGCTTGGTCCATCTTGCATAAACAATATGTGGGAAAAGGGTAAAGGTTTGTGTTACTTATGTTGTGTAAGATAACAGGGAGTGTAATCATCTCCTCCTCAGATCCAGCAGGCTGCAGAGCGTCCAGAGAGGAACTTCGTGGACACCCGTCAGCTGAAGGTAAGTCCACCCTTGCACCATGATGTCCGTACGTCTGTCATGAAAGCTCTGATTCATGGTGAACACCTGCCTGCAGGTGTGCGCGACCTGCTTCGACCTGTCCGTCAGCTTGCTGCGGGTCCTGGAGATGACTGTCACTCTGGTACCGGAGATCTTCCTGGACTGGAGCCGACCATCAGCGGAGCTACTGCTGCGACGCCTCGCCCAGGTGAGGACGCCCCCTTCCCACCTGTTGTTTCACGAAGCAGATGCGTGCTAGCGTCCAGGATGTTAAAGGTAATGATGTCTGTGTTTGTGCAGCTGCTGAACCAGGTGTTGAACAGAGTCACCGCTGAGAAGAACCTGTTTGATCGAGTCGTCAACCTGAGACTGCCAGGTACGCTTACTGAAGAACATGGATATACGTTTCAGAGTGTTTCTTTATCATGAAAAACATCAGTGTTTACCAACGCTATGAGCTAATCTAGTGTTGGTCAGCTTGGATAGTTGGCTGTGATTGGCTGCAGTAGCATTGACTAGAATTAGCTGACATTGGAAATGGAAAATTTATCCATGGGTACTGACTTCAAATTTATTTTGTTAAGCAGTCCAAAGAAGAACAATATCCCTTGTTCTGAGACAAATTGGGCCAATTTCAGTGTCCAAGAGGAAAAATAGAGATTTATAACATCATTTATTCATCACGATCATTAGTCAGGGCAGAAACAACAGGGATTGACGATAACAGCAGGCTGCATTTTCCTGCTGGAGGAGATGGTTCAGAGAAGCGCTGGTGAGGAAGGGTTAAAACCACAAGCAGTCAGTCACATATCAGTGTAGCGCTGCTTGTGTTCCTGTTAAAATCAGGTGTTAAAACACCTGCAGAGATCAGACAGGAAATCAGCAACTGTGAACTCCACTGACGGGAAGATTCCTCCTCCTGATGAGCTTGTACAACAGGTCACGAATCCGCCATCATGTCTACAGATTTCTATTCATGAATATGGACTTGTGACCTGTCAAGAGTTCTACTGTTTGTATTCAGCTTTAGAGTAAACTTTAAAGAAACCTTTGCAGAAGACGCTATGTTGAGCTTTTCAATTGGTGATGACTTTAGAACCCAAATATTTGCTCTCAGAAGAACCTGTTTCATGGAAGTAATTCAGTCAGTTTTGGTTTAATACAGGATGTGAGTTCAGATTCACAGCAGATTTCATGTTGACTTTTTTGGTTTTGTTTGTCTTCAGGTCTAGAGAGCGTGGACCACTACCCCATCCTGGTGGCTGTCACAGGCATCCTGGTTCGAGTGCTGGTGGATGGAGAACGGCAAGGGTAAGACCACTTCTGTTCTCTGTAACTGGTTTAACTGGTTCACAGTTCCGGGAGGCTTTCAGGTCTGAGCAAAGGCCGGCGTCTTCTGCTGCTGTTGTTTGTTTTTATTTTGAACCAGTGTTCATGTTTTAAAGCAAAAACTGCTTCAGGGCATGATGGGATTACAGCAGCTCTGCCCTGATCTGACAAATGACTGGTTGAGCATCCGTCTCCAGTTAATGCATTTAGACTTGATCGTTGTCATACCCACATAAATAATAAATCAAAGGTAACGTTCATATTTTGTTGCTATTGGAGGATGAACCCACAAAGCTACTGGGACATCACCCAGAAATCGAGACAAACCACTTGCAGATTTTACTTTGAATCAGCTTTGACATCATCAGTTAATTAGAGACTTGGACTTCTGTGACAATCTCTTAGTGATTGTGGTGGATGAGGAACATCTCATTTATAAATGATAGGAGACATCTGGTAAACCTGCTCTGACAATAAAGGAAGATATTCAAGAAGTAATCTGAACATGATTATGTACATCTGTCTAACATTAGCTGTAATCAACTGTGTTACCATGGTTAGATATTAGTTGAGTGTTTGAGCACACCAGTTATTCTCTAATTCTGCTGGAAAAAACAGCAACAATTGTTGGATTAGATTTGATTGTCCTTCTGAATATGTCACCTTGTTCGTTGCTCTGATTGGTTGTAGCTCTAACCACCTGCACAGCAACAGTTGGTCCTCCTATGAGGAGGTTTTCAGACCCTACATCTGTCCAGATGTGGCTCTGATCTGTCACGCTAGCTGGGACAAGGATCAACACTGTAGTCTGTGCAACCATCCTTGTTTCAGATGAAGGATGGATTTGACCAGAATCTGTGTATGGATGTGAATGTAACTGAGACCAAAACTGATTAGAACCAGGCTGTTGGTATGTTCATTTCTGTTATACAATTAGACAGTTTAACATGGAAATAGAGAGCGACTCATGTTGGAGCCAGACCCTAGTGGTTAGTAGAGGAACTGCTGCCTGTCGTGGTCGCTAGAGGAACTGTTACTTCGTCCTAAGTTTCACTCCTTGAGTCCAACAGTGGAGGTAACGGCGGTAAGGACCGCTGCAGCTGCTCATTCTGCATGTCTCTCTAACTTTGGATGAGCCGCTCGATTGGGAGGAGCTGCCATCCACCTTTCAGGATGATATGTTTGGGTCTGTATATGCAACGTGACGACAGAACGCTCTGAGAACACACCAAAATTCATCTTTTAATCAACAGTTAATCGAGCTTTTAATTAACACATTCGTTCCTCTGCTTACACGGCTGTAGGGACGAGTCCAGACACATTAACTTCCCCTCCGTCTCGGGTCCAATTACAGTGTGAAGGTGGATCAGGGATGTGTCTGGGTGGGGGTCAGAGATAATTATGTCTGAGTCCCACTCGAGTTCACAGCTCCACAAAGTGTCAGTGAGACGGACTCCTGAGAGAACATGGTGAACGAGTGCATCCTCAGAAGGTGGAGGAGGACACCCTCAGTTCATGTCTGATCAGGAGGTGTTGTCCAGGTGATATCCGATCAATAGCTGCAGTTCCATCAGCCGTACTACTTAAGAGAAACACATCAGTGCCCCAAAAATCCGAGATGTTGCAAAACAAAGTGTGGCTACTCGCACGTGGTGCTTTTTATGGCGATTTGAAAATTAAGTATTTCACAGAACTGCAATAGAAACACCTTTTTATAATCTCCAGGTCACATGACCTTCCAAACATAGTCCTTGGTCATAATTTAGCAGACTTGAGCAAATCTGTAGACTCACTCCTTCTTGTAGCTCATCTAAAGTTGTAGAGTTGCTCTAAATCCACTGATCCCCCATGAAATCATAGACCAGGTGCGTCAAACCCTGGGCCACATCATCACCATGGTTACCATCAAAGGGTCGTTATTCTTTGTTTTCTCAACCAGCTGTGTTGTCAGGTTCCCCACTAGTTCCTGGTCTACAATGGTGTCTCTGGCAAACTGACGTTAAGATCCTGTTTCTGGTGTTTTTGGTGTCAAAGCATTTAGACCAAGTTTCGAGTGTCACAAAGGCTGTTGGACAACGTCGCAGACAGTTTTCAGTCTCCTGAGAGCCTGATCTGGTGCAGATTCAGCAAAATATGAGTCACCATCATCGATGAAACATAAAATGAATAATTACATTTAATAAACATTTAATCAAGATTCTTGACATAAAATATAAAAAAGAAGCCCCAGAATGGATCTTTGGGGAACATCTGAGGTGAAATGATACCTTCTAACAAGTAAAGCTTAAGCAAGTCAATGAAAGCGTTGTGGAGCAGTCTAGAAGTGTCTAGAAGTGACTATCCTCTGCTTGTGGTAAAAATATGACCACAGCTCTAAAAGGTATTTATTCACCTTATCAAAACTGAACTAATTTAAAATCAGCTATGTGGTTTTAGAGCAGGAATATCAGATACAGACCTTGTTGGGAAGGAGTTAAATCATTCATCGTTTGGTGCTCTACCAGTTCTAATTTGCTCATTTTTGTCTCTCATGTGTTTTTACACCCTTTTGACCTTTTGCTTCTGCCATTTATGTTAATATTTTATTGCCATCCGCAAACTGCTTTTACAGAAGCTTAACTTTGAATTTTTTATGTCCCTCTCTGAGCTACAGAGATGTTGTGGAAGAGGTGAATGTTTGAATACAGATGTCTGCAGATTTTAGGGGTAAAGTTGAAACTCGGTGTGAGCGGATGCTTCTCATCCTCTCATCACGCGTGGACAAATTAAGAAATTAAGAAATGGTGTCCCACAGGGCTCAGTTTTAGGTCCTCCACCTTTTAATCTCTGCACGCTGCCACCTGGTGACGTCATCATTGGTGTGTTTGCTGATGATGAAGGTGGGGAGGGAGACATGCAGCGAAGGGTCGAACCTGCGACTGGTGCAGGAGGACTGTAAGCTCGGTACATGGGCCACCTGTCTGTGCCACCACACCACCCAGCTGCCTGTCACGCTTTTGTTTTGTTTTTAAAAATTCATGATATTATAAAATTTTTAGTTTTGCGGGTTAAATAAATAAATAAATATTGTCTTGTTAGGACAAAAAAAAAAAATTTACAACAAAGTTCATTTATGTCAAAAAGTGATGGTTTTGTGAAAGTCTCAATTTTGCAAAAGTAATGATTTTAATGACAAAAAAAAATGAAGGTTTTAGAACAGAAATTCCAAACCAAAAGGAGTCTGTTGAGCAGCTATTTCACAATGAAATGTAATTACTTTATTTCCAAGAGTTGCACAACCAAAATTTGGAACGTATTCAACAAAAACACAACTTTCAATTCTCAGTTGAATGACAAAGAGGTTCTGGTTTTTGTCGAAAAGCCACGAATGAAACTTAAAGTATTTAACAAAAATGTATAATTTAGCAAAATTAACAATTTTACAACTTAAAACCTTTAAGACTTAAAAACATAACTTTTTCACCAATTCAGTTTGTGCTTTGAAATTAGACTATTGAGCAGCTATTTAGCAATAAAAAGCAGCAACTATATGTCAAAAATATTTTAGGACAGAAAATGTAGTTTTAAGTGAGTTTGCAAAATTTGTGATGTTAGAACAAAGTCGTGATCTTGTACTGTTTATCAATTCTTATTTTTTTAAAACCACAATTTTTCAAAATCTGATTTCAAATGAAAAAAAAAATTGATATATTAAAAGTCAGTTTTATGAGAAGAAGCTGCCATTATCGCAAACATTTCCCTTTTTCTCTCATTTTCTTTGACAAAAAGTGATGTAACCGAATTCTCCATTATAAAACCAAAATTTGATATTTTACCACATAAGTTCACATAAAAAAGTGAGATTTTGTAAACGACGAATTGCTACTGAATTTCACAGGACAAACTGGTGCTGTTCTTTTGTTCGTCCATTGCTAACTTGTTTTTTTTCATCATCATCTTGGTGTTGCGTTTTGTTTCAGTCCTCGTACGAGTGAATCAGATCATTTCTGTGACAAAAATGTCCTCAATTTTTTGTTGGGTTATTGAAATTGTAAAATGTCCCAGCAGCCTCTCTGCTTCCTTCAGTCTTCCTCTCTGTCTCATCTTGTACTTGACATTCAGAGTAGATTTCATCCGTCCGTCTCGGCAGTCTCAGCTGAGAATGAGAGAAATCGATGGAGTTAATTACGGTCCATTAGCGGCGGCGGAGACGAGAGGCAGCTCGCAAGCGCTGCAGATCAGATTCAGATAAGGAGCTGAGCCGCTCACGTTCGGTGTGATCGCTGCTCTCAGGACTAATCAGCTTGAGGGGATACGGGTCCAGAACGTAGTCACGTCCCGCTGAGGGTGGGGGAGGGAAGGACGGCTTCAGGGCGGTTTTAGACTGAGATATGGAATAAATGAATAAACAGACATTTGCAAATGAAAATATTTAAACCAGAATAACTGCAGACTGAATCAAAGTTCATGTTGCTGCTTCTGTCTGATCTGGTCCAGTCTGGTCTAATCCTCAGTAATCCAGCCCAGACAGTCTTATCTGATGCGGTCTAGTCCAGTCCAGTTTAGTCCAATACGATCAGATCTGCTGCGGTCTGGCCCGATACATTCCAGACTGATCCAGTCCTATCTAATCCAATCTGTTCTGATCTGATCTGGTCCAGTCTGGTCTGGTCTAGTCTAATCAGATCAGATTAGATGCATTCTGGCCTGGTCCAGTCTTCCTTTTCCATCATGATCTCATCAGTTCAGTCTTCAGTTTCCGTCCAGCGTCCACGAGGCATTCAGACCCTCCAGAACCAGAACCATTGCTCTCCACAAGCTCACCACCGAAGCACACTCCAGCACGTTCACACAGTTGTCGCCATGACAACACAACTGTGTCTCAGTGTGATGGATTTTGCATGGTAGTTGTTCTGCATTTCACTTGCAAATAAATCAGAAGAAGAAATTCTTCCGAGAAAAACTCTCAGAGACGCTGAGCTTCATTCATGGTTTATTTCAGCTTTTACTCGTGTCGTTGTGCAGTTCGTTTACAGACCAGAACCGACTGGAACCACCTGAGTGGTTGTGCATTCTGCAGGAAACAAAGAACTCCATGGAAAACCCCCCAGCATGCATTTCAGTACAGAAAAAGAACTGATTCTGTGAAATTGTGACGTGATTGGATGAAAAACACAGTGACCTCATCAAAGCTTTTACTGTGACATTAACGGGTCATCGGGCACCTCGTTACGTGAAATCAACGGGTCATCAGGCACCTCGTTACGTGACATTAACGGGTCATCGGGCACCTTGTTACGTGACATTAACGGGTCATCGGGCACCTCGTTACGTGACATTAACGGGTCATCAGGCACCTCGTTACGTGACATTAACGGGTCATCAGGCACCTCGTTACCGTGGCATTAATGAGTGATTTGGTCATTTGTTATCGTGTTAACATGAACCATTTTGGCTAAAGTTTACTTTAACCTCAAAACCATCTTTACTGTACAATTTCTTCTGGAACGGAATAATTATTGCCAAATAAAACAAACAATAGTAATCAATAGTTCAGAGTTGGGTTAATTGTACTCGACTTGTTTGCTCCGCCCCTCTGTGAATTAACCAGTTAAGGCGGAGTCAGCTCCTCCCAGATGGTCTCCTTGGTACCTCTGCAGCATTCTGTGCGTGACGTCCCAGGAAGGCATGAGCCAGGTCGTCGCCCTGCTTGTAGCCCTCTATCGTCATGGAAACCCTGGTGGGTGGTAGGCGGTCAGTTGTGAGGGTGGTGGGGAGGACGAAAGGCAAGCAGGATCAGAGGATGGAAATAAAGGATTAAAGATGGAGCGAATCAGATGGATGGGAGGCGTAGGGAGGAAGTATGGAGGAGAGGTTTGATGGATATATCTGAGGAAGAGGAGGGGAGGGTCAGGAAGAGAGAGAGAAAATCCAAGGTTCATTAATTCAGCAGTTGCCATTGATTAATTGTTAAATCCATCCGTCCGTTACATTTTCTGCTGTTTCCTTCCACATCTGTCATTGATCGGCTGCTGAAGGCTTTGATCAGTGATCATTTCCTGCAGGTCTCGACGTGATGTGTTTATCAGCATCCATCTAAAACTGAGACACTTTCCTCAGAAGACCTAAATTATCCGAGGAAACCCTTCATGGATCAACAGCTGATCAGCTTTCTAATAACTATCACGATCTTTACGACTTTGGAAAGTACGGCAAGCCACCAGGGTCAGAAAACATCAGTTTAATGATGTCTTCTGCTAAAAACGACACAACTGTTTTCACAAGCTGTGAAACACAGTAAAAATGATTTTTGTAACCTCCAGAGCAGGCATTCAATTTTTTTTTTTTTTTACTGGAATTTGTAATAATAGAATTGCTTTGAGTGTAATGACTCCAGCTAAAACCAAAAAACATCTAGAACTGGACTGTCATCAGAAATTTGAAAATTAAAAAAAAAAATTGCGACATTTAGTGATCAGTAAGAAATCTTTTCCTTTTTTTAACAAAAAAAAGGCAGTTTTATACCTGTCCTCATGTTCTCAACGCTGTTGGTTTCATTATGAAGAACTTGAGTAATGCAGCCTAATGTCAACCAAACCTTCTATAGGACGTAGAAGGAACAAAAAATATGACATGAAATATAAGTAAAAGCTAGGAGGCTAATAAGCTAGCAGCTCCAGTGAGTTTATTCTGGTCCAGTATTGACTTGCGTATGGGATGTTGTTGATTTCTCTCTTTTTCTTTTTTAAAAAACCCTCTTCACTTTCTTCCCTGCCTCTGCCAGGACGTTAATACAACTCTGTAGTCGTTAAGAGAAGATGGCCGAGAGGAGACTGATGTCACTTGGGTAGCGCTGTCTCGTCGTGTTCGTTAGTTTTCTTTGCTGCCAGGACACGTTGCTTCAACTATTTATGTCATCGTGTAGCAGCAGATTTCTGCGTGTGTCTTGAAGGCCTGATCATGTTTTATTCAGAACCAGCAGAACCAGCTTCAGAGTGGTAACCAGAACAGTTCTGACCTGGACTCGCTCCCTCTTGTGTTTTCTGTTCCGTTTCACGTCTTCCAGAGCGATGAATGTTTGCTTGTGTTCCTGACTTTTATTTCCTCTGCAGTCATGAATATTTGATGACAATGTTTTAGAGGCAGCAGGACAGGCGGGACTTGTTCCTGATGCAGGAATTTATCCAGCAGCGGCTGCAGAAGCTCCTTCATGGTGCTCAGATGTTCTGGTAAAAATGGTAAAAACTCCACAAGATGTCAGAGGCTCAGATGCAGCCCATCAGGTGATGCTCAAGCTCCTCCCCATTTTACCCTCCGACTTCCCAGGTGTCTTTTCTGCAGATGAGCAGATGTTTCACCACCAGAAGTGGAAGTCTTACATTGAAATGTGTGTGTTTTTGTGAGTCGTGATTTCGCGACAAAAAGTTGGAAATTTTTATCAAAAAGCTTTTATAGCTTTCACAATTTTATGACAAAAATGAGCTTTTTGTTGAAGGAGTTTGACTACTTCAGATGTGAGTGGTGGCTCCAGGACCCACAATCCTTCACGGTCATGTCATTTGTGTCCCATTTGAGGTGGAGCCAGCTAACAATAACAGTTTACTGCTCCTGAAGTCTGCCTCCTCGCTGTTCTGTCCGTGATCTCCTTCAAAACTCATCCGTCTCTTTCTGTGAGCAGCTGATGGCGGATGTTCATCTGAACCAAACGCACTTCAGATGTTTAAGAGCCTCTCAGGATCTGGATCACAGACCTCTGGCTCACTGGGATCTTTGACGTCTGAACATCTTTCATTATGAGTCAGACACCAGGCAATGTTGACCTGAAGAGGATTTGTTTCATGGAAACGTCTTCAAAGACTGATGACATCACGAAAAGCTGATTCACAGAAGTGGAGGTGTGCTTTGGAGCTACTTTGATTAAAGACAAACATTTGAAGCTTGTCATTCATCTGATGGGAATGACGTTTCTGAGAACAGGATTAAGAGTCGTAGGTCTGCAGAAGAGTCATCCTCTGATCAAGAGTCTGTGGTGAAGTATGGAGGAGGAAGCGTCATGATTTTAGCTTGTTTTGAACAGAATATATATTTTATTGTGCTCTTAACTACGCCAACAGACCGCCGTGAGGCTGTGGGCTGGTCTGGAAGAATCTGAGGATGAAGCAAAGCAGCAGGTGGTCATTTCTGATGTCGCCATGGAAACGACATTTGAAACAGGGATTTCTGCGGCAGATGTCCACCGGCAGCTCCTTATCAGTTTAATACGTCTATTTATTCATGGTCAATAATCAAATAGATGTAAAAACTAAACACCAAGTTGCTAAAGTGATGACAGCTTGACATTTGCTCCACCTGTTGCCAATCAAATGACCACACTCCTAATTATTAATTTATGTGTAGCTTTATAAAATTTTATTTGATGAGTAATGTAAAAAATTGACTCTCATTCAGCTGTCATGGATATTTAGTCTATCTAGACTATCTAGAGACTGGAACAGTTTTTGTTCCAGATTTTAAATGTGTTTATGTCCATGTCACTTTGACATGGAGGTCAATGGAGACTGACTCACTGTTGGAGCCAAACTCTAGTGGTCAATAGAGGAACTGCAGCCTCTAGTGGTCTGTACAGGCACTGCAGCCTCTAGTGGTCAGTAGAGAAACTGTAGCCCCTAGTCGTCGGTAGAGGAACTGCAGCCTCTAGTGGTTAGTAGAGGAACTCTAGCCTCTAGTGGTTGGTAGAGAAACTGTAGCCTCTAGTGGTCGGTAGAGGCACCGCAGCCTCTAGTGGTTGGTAGAGGAACCACAGCCTCTACTGACCACTAGAGAAACTGCAGCCTCTAGTGGTTGGTAGAGGAACCGCAGCCTCTACTGACCACTAGAGAAACCGCAGCCTCTAGTGGTCAGTAGAGGAACTTCAGTTTTTATTTCTACTGGGATGGCTTCAGCCTCAAAGTGGGATGTTGGTGCTTGGTTACTGGCCAAAGCATGAGGAAAAACTGGATTCGGAGGCAGACTTCAGAGAACTGTGGGTGACATCACAGGAAGTTTGTCCAGTTCTTTGTCTACAGCAGGGGTGTCAAACTCCAGCCCAGAAGACAGAAATTTTAAAGGTTTGTGTTTTCAGCTGACATATATAGTTTGTTCTTGTGACTCTGAAGAGGATCAGGTCACACTTTACTGCACATGAAAGCAGAAAACCAGTTGACCACTATCCTGCTTCCGTATAATGAGCTGAAGCAGATCAGATAAATCACCCTCCTGTGGATTCCAGAGTGGGAGGATCTCATTTTTGCTGAAGTCATCACCACAGTCATGTTTATCCGTCACATCCCGTTAAAATGATGCTCCTGCTGTCACCGTCAGTTCTTCCATGACCCTCATGAGACCCGTGGTTTTCACCCGAAGACTGGTGCTGAGTGGGCCGGATGGATGACTACATTCAACAACAAAACTTTAGTTAAAATAAATACCAAATCTTTAGATTAACAAATAAACCTTTACCTAATATATAAGACTTTTGGATATTCAAAGCCTCTTAAGGGAGCATTTTAAAACTTTTAGATTTACAAACTTAAATTAGTATTCAAACATTTTGGGTTTGCAGGAATAAAAAAAAAAAAGAATTCACCAAGAAAACATTTAGTAAAATCTAATTACCAAACTTGCCATTTATAATCACCAACGAAACAAATGAACGTTTCAAAGTTTAGCATTCAAAAATCACACTTAAGTTGGATATGGGATAAATCTCGTGCCACTAGGAAGTGAATTTGAATTCTTTATATCTGAATGTGAATCATTTGATTTGAACCTGAATTGATCGGTTTGAATAATTACTTTTAAAATCTGAATGGACTCATTTGAAATTGAATCTATTGGTTTGAATGTGTATGACGATGAAATCAAAACTTTATTTAATTTTATTGAAAAATTCAGCTCCTCAATTCATTCTCATTTTTCAGTTTCACTTCTCTCCACAAAGATTCAGTTTTTCAATTCAATTTTTTTGTGCCAAAACATTTGAATTAAGGTGGGAAACTCATAATTATCTTTTGTTAGCAGATCTGACATCAAAATTTAGATTGGCATTCGATTTTCAATTTTAACTTTTACATTTTTTAAATGCTAAGTTTTAGGACATCCGTCCATCTTCTCCAGTTGAAGCGACAGGAAGCTCCTGTAAACGCAGGCTGTTGCTGTTTTCTGTTGTTTAAAGTCTTATAACTTTGTGGGGGGATGCTGGTGAAGGTGACAGCAGGAAATCACACTTCTAATCTGGAGCTTTGTGGAACAATCTTCTCTCATTTATCTTTGTTTTTCTCCACCTTTGCTGACGTTCAGAGTTTACGGCTGTTCCTTCATGGGTCCAGCCTCCCTCCCCGCAGCGGCTCTGCTTCTGTTTATTCTTTCAGAAACACTGCGTGCAGCTGAACTGAAGGAAGTTTGTGTAGAAACACACGTTCTCCTGCTTTCCTGGAAAACATCCAGGGTGTCTTCTGGTGGTCTGAAGTCCTTCTGCTGTCATTTACAATCACGCTTCCATTAAACTCACAAACACAAAGAGTGGAGTGGAGCTGATTCTCAATAATGAAACCGCCTCGGAATAGAAATAATGGGGTATTACAAAATAAAAGTCCCATAAAATAAATAAATGCAATCGTACCGACGAGGCTGCAGAGAATCAGGCTGATATTCCGCACAACAGCACGACCTCGAGTGTGATATTGCTTAAATATCAGCACAAAGCTGCACTTCTCAGCTTTCAGAATCCGTTGGAATTACGTTGAAGAGTTACAGTAATTTGAAAAATGCACGTCTTCCTGTTGTCAGTAGCATCTCTGGTTTCTCTCCTCTGCACTCGACAATGCAGCCCAGGCGGAGTAGTCGAACACAGATCCACAGAGCCCATTGTTAGAAGACAAGTTGATAGTTTAAGTATAGTAAAATAATATAGAACAGAAAATTAAAAATAAATGGCTAAAATTAAATATGTATTAGAAATAATAAAGAAAGGAAAAGAAAAATGTCCCCTGTTAAAGGTTTTACCAAAATGAAAGGCCCATAAAATGAATAAATCAACTAATGTGACAATACAAAATAAATGTCCTAAATAATATTTTTAACTTCTTTTAAATAAATGTATAGAGCTGTACTATTTTCGGGATTTATTATGCAGTTTTATTTCTTATTTTTAATTAACTCAACTGCAGTAGTGCCTTGTGAAACGTCCTGACCTTGTTTCATCTCTTATTTCTTCATATCTGTCATTTTTCAGTGAAACATCATGAAGCTCTTGAATCTTGTGCAGCAGCTCGAGATTTAGTTACATCACCAACGTGCTTACACCAAGCTCAGCAGCGAATGAAAGGCCCATAAATTTATGTCCTATGGTCCATATATGTATGTGCGTGTGTGTATGTATGTATGTATGTATATATAAGGTAGTCTCCATAAAAGATGTCTTAAAGGTGGCATACGTTGCTTTATAATCTCAGTGTATTTTCT
>JBAMYA010016520.1:0-17088 GCA_037176975.1 Arrhamphus sclerolepis | reverse complement strand
GCTGAAACACTCAGTTTATTTAAATCCAGGTTAAAGACCCACCTGTTCTCAGCTGCATTTGAATAAAGATCCAAATTTAGTTATTTTAAGCCTGAATTTTAGAACCAAAACAAAATAGTTTTAACTGCTTTTTTTTGTCTTTTTTCCCCTTTCTCTTCTACTTAATCTTTAAATTTTAAATTATACTTTTATTCTGCACTCTTCATTTTGAATTTAATTAATTATTGATTATTTATATGTTTTATGGAATGATTTTATTTGCCTCTTGTGATTTTATCTAGATGTAAAGCACTTTGAATTACCTTGTGTATGAATTGTGCTCTAGAAATAAACTTGCCTTGCCTATAAAGTGATTTCAATGACAGGATTGTGTTTAATTTTGACGAGGGCCTGGCCCCTGGGTCACCCCACTGTGAATCACAGATACTCTAGTCAATAAGAGTGAAGTGCAGTGGTTTACAGGCAACCATCTGCTCTGCTCCTCCAAAGATTATGCACTAAAAAAAAAAAAAAAAAAAAGAAAGAAAAACTCACAAAATTAGCCATTTTCTGCTCTCTTGTATTGTTTTTACATAAAGCAGCATAAATCCCCAGTCTCTAACAAGTCTCTGCTTTATGGCGCTCTGTCGTACATCAACAACGATGAGACCAGCTCAGAGAGCTACAGTTGGCATCATGGCAGATGTGGTAAAGACAGCAACAATGGAACACTAAACAAAAGAGTGCCTGAGCAGCAGATGAACAAGAGTAAACTCTGAATTTTGGTTCTGCGCTGTGTCTGTGCGTGTATCCTTTGTTGTCATCCGTGGTAAACCTGTCCATTGTTGTTCGTGTGGCCCTGTAATTACAGCACCAAATGTTGGTTGCGGTGCAGCTTCTTTTCTGCCACACTGTAGCCACCAGCACTGAGCTTCCTTTTGTTTATTTACTTTTTATAGCTCAGCCGTTGCAACAGAACCAGTAATATATATTTTTTATCATTGAACAAGTAGTACTGGGAAATAACTAGGAGGAAGTAGAAGGGTACAAAGTCACCCAAGTCCATTTGTTGCAGGTCGTGTTGACTTGATGAGTAGGAACATGTCTGTTGAGGCTATGTTGTAGGTTATGGCGTATCCTCACTACGATGGATATACGTCACTGTTTCAATGTAAAAGCATAAACCTAAAGTGTCATAAAAACAACTTAACCACCATGCTTGAAAGGGGAAAATGGGAAACACTTCAAGGTATAAATGATAGTAAATTCATGACTCTTTAAAATCTTTTTATATCTTTGAATAACAGGGCCACAAAGCAGTTTTGCACAGTTAACCATGATATTTCCTTTTTAATTTAATGTTATTTCTCCACTGGGCCTGAATGAAGAGGGTTGGCTATAAAATAAAGACTGATGTAATTTTGTAAATTTCAGTTATCTGTATTTATTCATGTCACCTGACACGAGATTGTGGATGTAATTTAACTGTTCTTAAAGCCAATGGGGAAAAAAAGAGTTCGCTGATGCATGCTTTATAGTACAGTCCACAGATTTTTATTTTTATTTTTTTAGGGCTTCTAAAATAGGACGCGTCGCCTCCCCTCTCCGGACAGAGGTGGTGACAGCAGCAGCGAACTCCCTGTCTGCTGAAGTTCCTCAGAGGAACAGTCACGTACTCTGTGTCTCAGGTCACGTCTCAAATACAAACACTGGAATCACATCTTTGTATTTCCGTAGATTTGGTCTTAAAGCGTTTACTTTCTCATTAAATGTTTATATAAAAAGGCATTACATATTTTAAATATCTATTTAACTGTGCATTACGTTATTCTAAAATAAAAGATTTAGAATAAGATTTTAAGTCTGTCCAAAGAGGCTGGAGTGACAAACAGACAACAATCTCTATATTTGATCATAGTTAGTGTCTTCATCGCAGTTTTAAACTCTATTTAGAGATTTCCTTTCCCTCTAGAGACAGCAGTGACCATCAAGCTAACATACATACTTTTTATATTTACATACTATGGCCTTTATTTCATTTTTTTTTTTTTTTTAGCCCAACATCTGTATAATAAACATCTCTACATGAAGCCTCTGTTGTCTCGTGTTATATCACCAGCTTTTCAAGTGACTCATATTTTTCATTTACATAGCCCACGGCTCTATTTTTTTTTGTATTGTTTATTAACCTCCAAAGTCCTTGGAGTTTACAGACCTAAATCTGGAAATTAGAAGATTATATAGGAAAATACAAATTAAAACCAGACATTAAATTGCACTTTCATTTCTTTACAGAATGTATACATTTTACATATTTCCTGCTTTTTTTTACCATTGATTTTTTTTTATCCAGCTAGCTTTTTCTCCATCCATCCATCCATCTATCCATCCATCCATCCATGTATCCATCCATCCATCTATCCATCCATCCATCCATCCATGTATCCATCCTGGTATCCATCCATCCATCCATCCATCTATGTATCCATCCATCCATCCATTCATGTATCCATCCATCCATCCATCCATCCATGTATCCATCCATGTATCCATCCATCCATCCATCCATCCATCCATCCATCCATCCATCCATGTATCCATCCATCCATCCATCCATCCATGTATCCATCCATCCATGTATCCATCCATCCATCCATCCATGTATCCATCCATCCATCCATCCATCCATGTATCCATCCATCCATCCATGTATCCATCCATCCATCCATCCATCCATCCATGTATCCATCCATCCATCCATGTATCCATCCATGTATCCATCCATCCATCCATGTATCTATCCATCCATCCATCCATGTATCCATCCATGTATCCATCCATCCATCCATCCATGTATCCATCCATCCATCCATCCATCCATCCATCCATCCATCCATCCATGTATCCACCCATCCATCCATCCATCCATCCATGTATCCATCCATGTATCCATCCATCCATGTATCCATCCATCCATCCATCCATCCATGTATCCATCCATCCATCCATCCATCCATCCATCCATGTATCCATCCATCCATCCATCCATCCATGTATCCATCCATCTCAGTCCTGCAGAACATAGCAAAACATATGAGAGAAATTTAGTGAAAGTAAGGGGATGATTGAAATGGAGTTGTCAGCATCAACAGGTGATATTAATGACGATTTGGAATAAATCAGAAAAAAAAAGATGATTTGCTGAAAAGCAGTATTCATGAAAGATTTAGCCTTTAATGAACAAATAGAAACCAAGATGTCAGTGTCAGTACGTATCAGCTCATTATCTATTTTTTTTTGCATTTGCTATACTTTAGCAAATACATCTGATTTGGGGATGCAGTGTACATTTGCATTTCTTAAAACAGAAACCACCTCAAGATGGAGGTTTACTTGAAAATGTGTGAGTCACTGTAACATAAAGGCTTTTGACACAGAAACCAAGTTCTACTTGTCTGCAAACACACTTAACCTCATCATCCAAATTTGGACATAACTTTTCTACAACATCATCACTGAAAGCATCTGTTTAGATGAGGCCGTGTGGAGGAAATCCAGCTCCCCAGGAAGTTACACGGAAAGGAATGTCCATTCCAACCACGCAGAACTTCAAGAACGCAGGGAATGTGTCTCTCCCAGTGGCGACAGGCCCATTGCAGACACTGTGCAGAGTGGTTTCCCACTCTATAAATAAGAAATGCAGAGCAGTGAAGCTGAACCACAGCAAGGGTTATGTGATTTTGCACTTGGGCTGCCATTACTTAAGATGTTTTATTTCCTCAAGTCTGCTAGAGCCTCGATTCCCATGAACGTACCACAGTCAGAGCCAAACCAATTAAACACGTCAGAATCTTTATCTCTACCATGATGATCATAATGCTTCTCTTTGCCTCTTAAAGATTCCCACTCACCTTAAACCCTGTCATCCTTCTCTGGCTGTTGTTCATTTTATTTTTTTATTTTTGGACACCCTGCCAACAGCCAGCATAGTAACATGTGCCATATATAGATGTTACGTAGGTGACATTGACACTAGAGTCACATGAGCTCTATAAATCCATGATAGCGGGATGATTTACTGACCTCCTTCCAAGTGATGGTCAAACCAATTAGTTCAGGTCAAGTATAGCTGAGCAAGTGTAAATCACTTCTCCTACCGTGAAGGAAGCAACCTCACCCTACAGAGCTGCTTTGATGCTAATAGAGACATGCTGTCTTGTCACTGACCAATGCGTCTGAGAGTGAAGGAGAGCATGGGGACGAGCTTAATTCTTTTCGTGCATTCTGTGTGTAGAGATTTGCCTGATTTGCTGTGAGCTAGTGGCTGACAGATTAAAAGAAATCTGTTTTTTTGTTGTTGTTTTTTCTGTTTGACTTCTGAATTCCAGCAGGTTCACGCAGAGATGGCTGAGATAAAATGATTGGGGTGGAAATCTCCCAGTGTGCCCCCAGCCTGAT
Organism: Arrhamphus sclerolepis; assembly: GCA_037176975.1. NCBI lineage: Eukaryota > Metazoa > Chordata > Actinopteri > Beloniformes > Hemiramphidae > Arrhamphus > Arrhamphus sclerolepis. Next base: position 12,651 of record JBAMYA010016520.1, on the reverse strand, counting down.
CTCAGGATAGCATTATCTACTATCACATTCAATACAGCTGAAACAGCAGCCGGCGCAAATCTGCTGTTCCTTTCATAACTCCTGCTGTGTATTTCTTCTGCTTGCTTGTAATGAGCAGCAAGTGAATTTCAAGCATTTATTCCCAAAAGTGCAGAGCTCAGGGAAGCAATGTTGCTATCAGTACAGAAAAAAAAAAAGAAAAAAAAGAGAGACTTCATGAAATAACACTGTTTTCGATCTGACAGGGAAGAAAATGGAAAGATATATTTGTGACAGATTGAGTTCAAGCCTATAAAGGTATGGGCAATATTATAAGAAAGAAAACTGTAGATGGAAATATAATGTTAGGCTTCATAAAATGTAGCTAGAAATCAAAAAGTCTTTGTGTCAGAGCCTTCTGTGCCATTGTTTTCCCTGAAAACGTCACATTATTTTGATGCCATTCAACAAATTTAACTTCACCACAGACTCGTACCTGTGCTCCTTTATATAATTTTGCGTTCCTGCTGCGAGCATCAACCTTGCCCACTCACAGTAAATTAGGTGCTCGCTGCATGTGAACCCTCCCAGCAGGAAGAATTTAAATAAGCGTAGTTGCTCATATACCCGTATCATACTCAAAACAGAAGCAGCACTCACTTCTGCAGCGCGTGAGCTCAGATGAACTTTTCAGAGGGTTTAACTAGACGGTGACACATGCAAAGCTTTTAGTCCAAAAGTGTCAATCACACCAGATTACTGTTCCTGTTGTACAAGTGAAGGTTTAAAAAGATGACATGCACAGCAGGATTAGGCTCTCAGATGACAAACAAAAGTCCAAAAAGAGAAGGGATTAATATGTAGACCTTCAATAATTAAAGATCTGATAAAACATTTTATTTCGTTTTGGGCTGCTTCAGCATCTGCAGTGGTAGCTGAGGTTTTTCTGTCATGTCTACTCCTGTACCTTGAAAAAAAAAACTTTTTTTTCACAGTTGTTTTTGCAACCACAAAAGTCTGAATGAAAGAAGAAAGGAAGATGAAAGTCAGAGGACAAGTCCTCAGTTATCACGAGCCTTCAGCAAACCCACAAGTTAGACTTCATCTGTCATCTCAGCCTCATTCAGAAAAAGAAACATTTTTATTTCTCATTTCAGATGATTCGTTATACATGGAGAGAGTAATTGTTTATGTCCTTGATCTGAAGTATTCACTTGACACGCTTGTTATCCAGAATAACAATGAGGGTGCAAAGATTGAAAAGAGCTTTCGCAGCATAAAAGATAGATGACACAGTTCGGTTAGGAGACGATGATGCGAAAGAACACTGACAAAAATTACCCTTTAATAAAAAATACAGCCTAACCGAAGTAACTGACAATTTAGATTAGATGTGTTTACATTTGTCAAAATGTGCTTCTTTGCTCTGTGATCTTGAGTAAAAAGGACCATTTTCCCTCCTGTACTGTTAAATCTAGCATCATATGACCAACATTTAGCCTTGAAAGACTTGAAACAATGAGATCCACATGGCTGTTACTTGAGGCTGATTTAGTTAAATACTATGATAAAAATAGCAGTATAGCATACAAGCAAAACAGTTTGTTCAACAGCAAAACATGGCAGGAGATGGCAGAATCAAAGCAGATTTGCCATTTATGTTGCAGGTCATTGTCAACTATTTAAAAACTGATCGCACAGATGAGAGCCATTATTCAACAATCTTTTGCCTCCAGCCTGAATCTTTTATGTCTTCCAGTCAGCTTTGTCTCAGAAGGGGAAAACAGCTCTGAGTTGCATACCAGCTTAGCCTGAAAAGCCCTCCATACCCAGCGTTTGTGAAGTGCATATAAATTTTCTACAAGTGCGAATGTGCTCTGGTCCATGCGTCGTAAGTGAGACTGTCTGGTGCGTCACTTTGCCCTGAGCGATATGATAAAACACCGCCGAGTACTCTCAAAGCTGCAGTGCCACGACGAAGACCCTTCAACTGTCTTGTCAGTTACTTACTGTGTTTTCACAGGGAAACTATAAATCTTTCAATCTCTTTGTCTTAAGGGGATAAAAAAAAGACAGTCATTACATCTCAGTATCTTCCAGAGGCTTTTCCCTTAGAGATCACATTTTAAAAGAGACAGCAAACATAATGTGGAGGTGATAAACCAGAAGTGGCCGAGCCAGATGTTAACCCATCTTAACACAACATGTTCTCTTTCATGCTTCCAGCCTTTGAATACTTTTGAGGTCACAAACCATCACAAAAGCATTTTTTGTGATATAATGTCCACATATGTTCAGCTTCAAATCGTGAACTGCTTTGATTATACAAGTCTGGCACATATATTTGTTGTTAGAATCCTCACTAGCTGGTATGTTTTTAACACATGCTAATGCTATATTCCCAACATCACTCACGTCATCTACACTGTAAATCTTAAGTGTTAAATAACTCAATATATGTTGCAATTATGTTTGACCTCTCTGGATTATGGCAACATTGTGGTTGGATAGTTTTCAAAATCAAACTGTTGTTCTTCATGCCTGTGCTAGCTGTATTAGCATGGAGTGTTTTACCATGATGTGTAGCCAGCAGAGCTGATACATGCTACATCTGTGCAGCATTTAACTGATACTCTGCAGACTGTATTTGTATTTCTGTCAGGAGCAATATTGTCTGGCATAAGCAGCTTTCACCAGCAGCCTTGAGAGTGGCTTCTTGCAGAATCTACCCATGTTTGTGGATTACTTTGCCATCAATCAGCGACCCCTGAATCTCTGCAGCTGGGTGTGCCGCAGGAGTGCTCACTGCTTAAGTCTGCAGGCATCTGTGACAAACTTGTCCGCAACATTTTCTCTCAGACCGGCTTAATGTTGCATTTGATTGCAACTTGGAGCACTGAATTTATGATCAGCCTTTTAACTCAGCGAAACTTTGCCAACCTCAAGTTTCTTTTATTGTCTTTGGCTCTCTTGACATAGTAAAACACTACAACACTTTTTTTTTTTTTTTTTTTTTACACCTTTTTTGTTCATCACTAAAGGTAACTTTAGTAACATGATTATTGATGAACTCGTGTTGATTCTGTTAACCGCACAGGGGTTCATAATTGTTCAGCAGGACCAGAATTTGTGAATTTGCAGCTCGACTAGTGAATAGCACATCAAGCTCTGTTTTATTTTTAGTTTTTGTTTGTTCATTTGTTTGTCTGTTTTCTGGTCAAGTGAATGCATCACATGCACCATGAGTCACCCACTCATACTTAGGAAGTCTTTGGTGTTGATACTTTCACTGGCTTAGGTTGACCCAAAGCTCATAACCTGTAATATTTACTCAATTTGTGACTGTTGTCAAAAGTAATGTCAGAGAAAAATGTAAGAGGTTACTAACGAAAAAGACAGGATTCCTCTGGGGTTTCTGCTCAGTAAACAATATAAGGTACTAGATAAATAAGAGAACACATGAAGAACTTCACCAACCTCATAGAGATTTCAGTCTGCAGAAAACACTGCTGTAAGCAATGACATAACTGTGTAGTAAAAGCTAAAAGTCCTCCAATAAGTCCTCCACGTATCTCTGTATGTATACTGTATGTATATGTCCTCAGTAAATAGATCAGTGAATAACTTAATTTCATTAACCTTGTACTTATCGAGTCTTCTCTGGGACACCTTGCAAATACATAAAAAGTTCATATTTTAGCTTTGGCTCAGCCAAACTTAATTTTGGCGTTCATAATGTCCTGCAGATATTTGCTTTTGTAAAGACAGATCAGTTAAGCACACTAATGTCATGGCCCAGATTTTCCAAGTAAAACATACAAAAGTAATATTCATAATCAGGTTAAGTATGAAATCACTTTGGAAGGTGGGAAAGTAGCATTAGAATCAATACTTTTACTGGACAACTGAGATTTTTCTTTTTACTGGCTGCTACTTCTTATTAAAGTGGTAAGCTGTGCTTTTAGTAAATAAAATGAATGATTTAACAACCTAACAGGTCTGAGAGCTTGCCTGAGTTAGTTTTTTTTTATTTTCCAAATGTACACTGCTGCACTTTCATTTTGATTCATGGGGTTGTATGACAAATGTTTTATCCGGGGATATTTATCAGGGATATTTTTTTTTTTTAGATATCTTCAGAAAAAGTGAAAAAGGTTAAGGACCAGTGATCCTTTGCATAACGGGGATATAATCTAATTCCTTTTAGCCTGATTTATTTGTATAACCTAGAGCACTTTTTTCCCATTGACAAATAACCCTGAGACCTGCTACAGCTGCAACTCTTCACATTCAGTGTTTTGTTATAAGTCACTGCTAAATCTTCAATTGGAACAAAATTTTGAAACACAAAATCTGCTATGATCTGATCTGGTATCAGCTAAAATCAGAACTGGCACAAATTTAACAAAAAGCACGTGTGAGAACAGGCTGAGAAGGTTCCCAAGAGATCAGCTACATTCCTTGTAGTGTATTTGTTTCCCTGAAGCTTCCAGAGGTTGGCATTGACCTCTGATTCATCCACAATAAGCCAGAGCGCCGCACTAATACTCCTCGTGTCAGGCTGAAGCTGATCAGTTCGGTCTGTGCCATCTATCAGGCAACACCAGCTTCATAAGTTCCCAGTCGACATTTGTCACCTCTGTGTAAATGTAACTTCTTTGAAATCTCCACTCCCCTTTCTTCCTCATTTTGGGTGGAAGCTTTGGTGCTTAAAGGCTTAAGAGGAGATTTAGTGAGAACAACACCTGGCTTTCAGCACAGCATTCTTTTGGATCAGCTAACCAGGCACCACCGACGGCAGTGGTTATCTCGTTTCTTGGCAACTTTTTGCTCAGGCTCAAATGGGATTATAGTACTTTAGAAGAAGCACACTCTCATTGTGTTTATTAAAGCAAAAATAAGTCAGCCAATGTTTAATTGTAAAACTGATATGAAACTGACTCAGAAATCACAGGCTGTGCAAGCATTCCTACCTCGCCCTGCCAGCCCATCGCGCTGACTGTATTTTTCTTGGCCTCAGTGGTGTGTTCTCTGAGTGTTGGCTCCTGCTGTTACGTTGGTGAGGATGTGCAGAACATGTCTCTGTCACCCTCTGTGGGACCTTTTCTAATAAATTTCCGCTTGTCTACAAATTGAATTAAACTAATTTCATCCATTGTTTCTGGTCGTTCAGCATGTGTCTGGGAAACGCGTAACAAAAGACGTACTCAGAACTTTGTACAAAACTGAATTACATGATGAAAGCATCCTTTATCTTCTGTGGAGACAAAATTGGTGGGAATTAAGTACTCTGCTGAAAAGATATTGCTGTTTTGCATCGAAGCAATGAGTTGGGGGGGGCTAGAAACACAGAGTCAGTCATCATCAGTCAGAACAAGGCTCTTTTTGTTATTCAGTTTTAGATAATAAGGCAAAACATATACCATGTAACATAAATATATGCAATGAAAATAAATTATATTAATTTATTTGCACAACATTTTTACTTTCAGTGTCTGGTTTCATATTACTATACTTCGCTTGGAGCAGACAATAAGACCATAAACACAATAGACAATACGTCATTATAATACAAAATCAGTTTGTAATTAAAGTCAGTCAGAGATGATACTTTATTTTGAAGCTAGCTAAAACTAAAGCAGGTTGGTTCTTTTTAAAGATATCAGCGGGACGACTTTGGTATTACTGAGCTCTAATTCAGTTGGTGAGTTGTTCTACATGCTTTCTCTGATTTGTGTCAACCTGTCACGATACCAGTCACCACAACCCTCTCAGTTACAGGCTGCAGCCTGCGGATGTTGACACCCACGTGCCACGGGAGACCCAGAATTGAGGCCCTGAGGGGAGCAACAGGAGATGGATGGTTGGAGCCTGGAGTCAAATGACTTTCTGCTTCCACCACACACCTAAGATTACAAACTGCGTAGGAGATACATTCAGGGCGATAACGTGCAGGGTTCAGCAAGCCAGACTTGGCTGAAGTTTTGCAAATGAAGCCATTTTGAATTGTGTGGTGGTCCGTGACAAGGTCTGGACGGGGTCTACAAATCGTTGCCGTTCCCTTTGACTTCCAGGACTCTAATTAGATCCGACGCAGTGACATTATTAATAATACGCTTGCACGGCCGCTAAGCTTTCAAATTTGCATTGGTCAGGACTGTGGAGAATATGAAATTTCACGGTGCATTAAAGTCCAGCATCTTGTGCATCTTGTAAATTCCACACAGACTGATTCAAATTTGTCTTATTTTCTTTTGACACTTAAAGATGTCATCAATCTGCTTTCTTTTACTGCAGTGCTTTTTCATAAGAAAACAGTCCTGGCCTTAAGAAGTTTAGGCTTTTTTTATTATTATTATTTACTATTATTTATCCCTGTGGGGAAATTCTTTCTCCGCATTTGACCCATCTGGGCTGCTGGACCCAGAGCGGTGAGCCGCCGCGGTGCGCCGCCGCGGTGCAGCACCTGAGGAGCAGGTGTTGTTCACAACGCAGACGTCAGTATCGTAGATGCAGACAGAAAAGTCTAGAACTCCAATACTGAACTCCTGTAACTGGTGTTGGTTTGTTGAAGATGAACGGTAGCTAAAACCTGCTGGTGAGAGCATGGTTTCCCTGTTGAATCAGCAGTCAGTCATTTATGAGACTTTCATAATCATGAGAATTTATTATGTGGACTTCGGAGCATAGATCATTATCAGTTTAATATGTTTCTGTTCAACAGAAATTGCAGAGCGACTCGATAAGCTCGAATTACCAATATGAATGGAACCGGATGAATTACTGGCTTTTTGTGTCCTGCTCATATCTGTCCCCTCAAGAACATCAGCTCCATCAGTGCAGATATTCATCAGGAGAGCTCAGGCGTGGTGTTTGAATATGAATACAGATACAGTTTTTTGTTTTTTTAATTTTCTCTACTCCAGACAGCTACATTATATGTTTACATGAAATATTTTGTTTTCAGCATTTGCATTCTTTGGACACTTATCCATTTGTAAACGATGCATAGAAAGCAAACTCAGACATTATCAATTGTCACAAATGAACAAGAATGCATTTTCTTGGCAACCTTGACAATAGAAATAGCTGGTTTTATTCTAACTATCATGATCTGTACAAAGCTTGTACTCTCAACAGTCAGTCAGTATTGCATGTGGATCAAAAGCCTGCAACACCTTACATCAATCCATCCGCAGTGATGATAAGTATAATCTTTACATGGTCTTTAGACGGGGTCACAGTGTCTGGCTGCAGCTCTCGTTATGAGAAGATTAATTTTGCTTTAATGTAGGCAAGTATGGTTTTGAATAACAAGGATTTGCTATGGGTGGAAGCATCCTATTTAGCTGATGAAAAACTTTAAATGAGCCACTCATAACTGCAGATTTATATTACACTTCACTCCCGGATCTCTGCGGAAGGGACGGTTAATGGAGAGCGATGAACAGACAACACGCTGAGCTCAAATAAAAGTTGGAACAGCTTTCATTTTAATTTAGTTTAGACTCAAGCGCTTCTTGGTGAACTTCATACACTATTATTTTAGCATTAACATGCATTCTCCTTATTTATCACAAACCATTTGCGATCAATACAACAGAGATTATTTATAGTATATATTGCATGCTTTAACTGCTGATGATATGAGAAAAAGTTTCCTTCTAAACGTGCTGGCTCTCACGTATGAAAGCACATTTTAATTTGAAATTTACATGTCTTGGAATTAAGCAAGAACTTGTAGAGAAAACCTACCTGCCAACTACTAAACAAAGGACCAAACCAGCAAACGGTTTCAAAGTGTGACTAGTGCTGCATCACTGGAAGGAAAGGTGTTAAAGAAAAAGACGGGATTCAGCAACACATGCACAATCACCTACAAATATGCATCCTCATTATATACTATACAAGAAACATCATCACAAATCATTCCACTTAGAAGTTGCAATAGTCTGTGAAAACTGCTCTCATGCGAGGCACATCTTTTCCTAATAGATTCAAACATGTTTGAAGGCTTTTGTGAGCTCTTTTCCGTTCTCAGACTTCTGTTCGTTATGCTCCGAGTGCGTCAGTCAGAGATTACAGTGACATAAATGCAGCAAACTTGGTGTAAATTTAATGGTGCGTTTAAAGTTTTCCTTAAGTTGTCAGATGTATTTGTCAGCTGTCATGGTGTTTTCGTATTCTTTGCTATAAGCTGATTGACACCTAATTATGTAGTTGCATAGGAGCTGCAGCAGATCTGCCGTATATCACTGAGAGGTACTGCATGATTCTGGGTCTCGAGAACAAAGAAAGAAAGCCGTCTTGTTCCAGAACCTGTCTCCACTTGTCGGCTTTTGATTTTTCTGAATTATTTTAATTTAACCATAAATAGCAATTGCATAGTATTTGATTTATTGAGCTTCTTCCTTCCTTTGAATGACCTCATTTGCAGTGAATTGTGTGCAGCTCGTCTACTGTATCTCCTCCATGGCTCAGCCTTATTGTAGATCCCTTCCCTCTTAAGCAAAATATTGATCATATTGATGAGCGGCTAAGCTTTGCATGTGTGGTATATTACTTTACTATCTCTGTTTTTATGCAATGGCTTTGCTTCTCCAAAAATCCACTGTCAGTTGACTCGAATGAAACTGCAAGATCCTTTAAAGACCATTCAACCATGTCATCTCTTTTCTTCTAACCACAAGAACCTCAGTCTATGCACCTCTAATCCAGTCCATTACGTTCCCGTCTCTTTGTGTTTAAATATTTCTGTTTCATGAGTCTGTTACCTGATAGGGAAGAGTTTAACAAAGAGTCAAAACATTTCAAACTGGTCAAGGATATGACTTTAATTTATGCTGTTTTTCCCTTGCATTGTTATTCTGGGCATGTGTTTTGTTTATTTATTTTATTTTTTTAATTGTTCTCAGGAGTCCTGAGTCATTCTGTTCCTGACCAAATAAATGATTGTGAAACTAAGCGCGCACAGGCTCATGGATATCAGAGTCTCATATACAAATTCAAACGCCATTAAGTGTCAAGCCTCCTCGCCGCTGCTCAGTAGTCATGACAATTTATTATTCTCTTATAAACCCAGAGAGAAATTTCTTGATCCTAATCCCCTCGTTCAGCTAAAACTGGAATTATTATTGGATTTGTGTCTATTTAAGATGGGTTTTTTTCTTATAATAAGTCTTAAGAGAAAAACGCTACTGAGACTCATATAGCATACTGTAGGCGTAAGACTTTGACTCCTCTCTTCCATGCTTACATTTCTTCTGATTCTGCCACAACAGTTAAAAGTTGAAGTGAGCATCATCTAGCTGTCTCTTTCCATTTATCGCTGCAGCCCAGCTCTTTTAGATCCTATACTGTTCATGCAGTCACATGTAGCTTCAAGGTCACTTGAGTGCATTTAGAGTTCAAACAACTATGGTTCCTTATTCAGAGCTACACAGTCACACACTGGAAGATAATGTCTTTTATTCACCGTTACATACAGTATTTATGGTTCATATTTCTCTATGCACAAGGTGGTTAGAGGCAGAACATTCTTGCCTTGAAGTGAAAAGTGCTAATATTTTTAGCCTGTTTTCAGCATCCCTGCTGATCTTATTAATTGAGCCCACGCCTATGGGTTATGAGAAAAGCATGACTCTCCATTTGTTATACCCTGCTAGGATTCGTTAGTCTCAGGGGTTTCGCCTGATGGAATATTATCCTCAGACAAAAGCCCTGTTTCCCAGAAAGCTCCAGTTACTGACACATTCAGACTCTCAACAGCCACTTGTTAACAACAGCTGTAAAGTGACCTTGTTCACTTCTTTCTCAAGTGGAACCGCTCCCTCTTTTCTCTCCCTTTCATTTTTGTTTCTATTAGTATCTTGTAAGGTCTTTAGAAGAAAATCTTCTCACAACACATGTTGTCTTTCTTGTCATTTCGTACCTCATTTTTGAAACTCGTCATTACATCATTTTATTGAACTCCAATTTAGTTTTATTGTTTAGCAGTAACAGAAATGAAACCACAGCACTGTAAGTCTCCTGTATTAAAGATGTGTCCATTTTTACTCCCATAATCTCTCTGCAGTCTCTCTTGCTACTGTTATCTAAATAGGGATATGTCATGAGAGAACATGAGGGAAACAGATCGTCTGTAAAGGAATAAGACCCAGGAGCCCTTCAACACAATGATGTCATGTGAACCAAGAGGGAGGGAGGTGTGATTTAGCCCCGGCTGATGAACTGTCAGCAGCTGCAGTTGCTTCTTTGCTAGGACGGAGAGAATATGGACTGAAGTAGTGTGATACAGACAGATTGTTGAAGAGGGGTACTGAAGGGAGAGAAAGGATGGATCATAATGGAAGAGAATAAAGCAGAAGAGACAGAAGGAAGAGTGAGTTCAGAGGCCGATCAAACTGCAGCCTCAGTGGCAGGCTGACCATCTCAGCATGGGCCTCAGACCTATTTCCATCTCATTAAGCAGCTCCATCTCTGTGACCCTCTCTATATCCGCTGTCATGACATGTCATGTCCACATCTGAATTTGTGAGGAAGTGATTTTACAACATGCCCACCACCATCTATCCAACACATGGCTACTATCTTCTTCAGTCTTTTTTTTATTAATCTTTTCTTTTTTTCCTACTTCAGTGCACAATCTCTGATTGGTATTAGAAATTTTAATTCCCTTCTTGTTGTTAAAATAATTTCTTGTTGAGGGTTGGTTCTGTTCTTCCCCTCTGTCCCTCTGCCATTTGCACATCCATCCATCATCCATCCAGCATTTGTACTATCCTGTAATGGCACATGTGGATGGTAGTGACAACTCTAAATGTGGACACATAGGTGCTTTCACAATGCAAGCAGTGACACACACATTAATTGGATTGATTCATTAATTAGACCAAATTATTCCCATAATTACTCCTATAAATCAAATCACATTACAGATAGTGTAATAGACACCTAGGCGGGATTTATTATTACCATTTAGTCTAAACAACATGTTTTTGGGGTGGGAGTAGACTGAAAAAACCCCACACAGACCCTCTGAACCAACATACAGCTGAATCTTCTTGCTGTGAAGTGTCAGTGCTAACCACTGCACGACTGGTGCATCATTGGTCCATCATAAAGAAGAAGAGGAGGAGCAGCAACAGCAGGAACCAGCATCACCATGATAGGACCTGCAGAAGGAAAAGGGAGAGAGAATATAGAAGATAGACATTATTAAATCATCCAGAACAATCTTAAACTGAGATAAGAGACAGAATGAAGTGCACAAGGAGTCCCCCAAGAAGCCTAAGTCTTTAACAGCATAACTAAGAGGTGGTCAAAGAGACTACAGAGTAAAAGGCTTTATCAAAAAGGAAGGTCTCAAGCTTACCATTAAGTGTAGAGAAGGAGTCTGCCTCCACGACCGAGGCTGGAAGTTGATTCCCTAATAGAGGAGCCTGATAGCTAAAGGCTCTGCCACCCTTTTTAGACCTACAGCTTCTTGGAACAGCAAGTGGAGGTGCATTTATGGTGCAGAACATATCTAGTTCAGTATGGAACTAGATATGTTGGTGGTTTGTCATTCAGCACTTTGTATGAAAGAAGTAATGTTTTCACACTTATATTCTAGGTTTGAAAAGGAGCCAGTGAAGCTAGAACTGGTGAGATGGGACTTCTGTTCTGAGTTGCAGTTAGTATTCAGGTTGATCTGTTAGAACCTATCTCAGCTGTAGGCGAAAATGATGTCATGCAGACAGCTATGCTTGGACTCCAATGCATGACTCAACACAAGATATTCAGTGCAAAAGGTTTTAATAAGAAAACAAGTGACCAAATCCAAAGGGGCAGGCTAGAATGTAGTGCCAAAGAGTGACTGAGAGACTAGCAAAGAAGTGCTGTAAATGGACAGCTTAAATACAAAAGGGGTGGGGAGACAAGTCAACACAAGTGCAACACAAGAGGGCAGGCAATCAGCAACAGCTGAGGACACACAGATCAACGCAAAACCTGAGAAGAAAGGGGAAGTGAGATAGTGTGTTAAACAGAATGTAATCAAAGGCAACAAAATCGGCTAAACCTGAGAAAGGCTGTGACAGGCGGGTTTCACTCTGGACAGGTCACCATTCCATAGAGGGTCCGAGAAAACAATAAAAAAATGATGAAAGTCATAGAAGGGGATGTACGATATAAAGGGATATGACTGAGTGATATGCATTGGGATCATTCACAAATTTAGCACCAACCTCAAAACACCAGTAAAAGGACAACGTCCTGATCAGAGACATTTTGAAGAATAAAAATAGCAGCCCCCTGCAACCCTTTAAAAAGCAAGAACATTATTTCAGTCAAAACACATGTTCAGCATTATATGTAGCTGTCTACATAAGTCACTGTGATAAAAGGCTATTTCAGTTTACACAATATCCTTAAACTATCTGCTTCCAAATAACTGTAATGACTGTATGTCCTTGTTTCTTCTTCTTTTTTATGGGTCCTGTGGATCTTTAAGTATTTCACTAAGTATATCACAGTATTTCCCCTTCTCTTAATGTTTTTTTTTACTACATAGTATCACTGTCGTGGATCTTTCTAAAACACAACAGAATGTGAGCTCAGAGAGCAGACAGTCTCTGCACAGGGTCCAAACGTGTTACTCCAATCTCAAGGGATTCATTATTTATATAATTG
>JBAMYA010016509.1:0-17088 GCA_037176975.1 Arrhamphus sclerolepis | reverse complement strand
ATCATCTTTAGACATGTCTGCTGATCTTGATCCTTCAAGGTCTGGCTGCTTTGGACCAGTTTGAGATTGCTCGATCAACCACCCACCAGTTACTTCTTAGCATCCCCTCTTGTCTCTTAAAGGATGTCTTTTATGCTGTTGTGATACCAATTCTTACACTGATAAATGTTCATGGTTCTGGTTGTGTCCTTGGCCTTTGAAACACTCTGTAGTGCAGGTTGTGAATAAAACAGAAAAGCCCTCCGTGCTTTCTAAGTTTTAAGCTCATCTTTAAGCTCCCATTCTTCTCCTAATGCAAGATTTTCATAGGTCAAAACGATACATATGAAAAGTTCCTGACTGGCTTCAAACCTCATTACAGCACTGAAACTGCACTTCTGAGAATTCTTAATGATCTGATTTCATCAGTTGCCTCTGATGCTTCTGCTGTTCTGCTTCTTTTTGTAACAAATTATCTGTCTGGGATTACTCCTCTGGGATTACTCCTCTGGGATTACTCCTCTGGGATTACTCCTCTGGGGCAGCGGCACACACGAGTGGTGTTCAGCAGGGTTCTGCTTTCAGCCCCGTCCTTTTTTCCTTATCCTCATGCTCCTGGGGTCTGTTTTGGATAATTGTAGCATTTGGTGCTGTTGCTTTGCTGATCACATTCAGATGTACTTGCCTTTTATGTTAAAAGGTAAAAGTTCACTGCAACCCCTGCTCCACTACGTAAAGGATATTAAAACGTGGCTGTCTTTAAGCTTTCTTAAACTTGAGTCAGAGGTCATTGTGTTTGACCCTCCTGGACTGCTGGTCATAGTCATTCTTGATCTCTCTTCTCATGTTAAGAGGTCTTGGCGTATACTTTGATTCTGCTTTTAAATTTGCTAAATTTCATTTGTTGTTTCTTTCAGCTGAGACTAATTTCTAAAGTTAAGGCCTACCTCCTGAAAGGCCTGAAGAGAGTAATACATGCTTTTACAACATCATGCATTGATTACTGCTCTGCCTTTCATATGGATATGGACCATGTGTCCATGCAAGAGGAGCTGGTGTGAAATGCTGCTGCACACCAGCACGTAGGCCTCTTCACTGGCTCCCAGTTTAGTTTAGGTTTGATTTTAAAAACGTGTTATTACCTTTTACAGCTGCTTCATGCTCATGCTTCAGCCAGAACATCAAGGTCATCTAACGCTGTTTACTGCTGTAGAGATGCCCAGGAAAAAAAAAAAAAGAAAAATTAACGTGAGAGGTGATCAAGCTTTTGGTTTTGGTTGCTACACCAAAATTATGGAACAGGCACACTCATGGGATGGAGGGGATGCAGTTTGGTGGTCCCAGGATTTCATCTCTGCTTTCTGCACATGCTGTGGGCCTGTTGCATACGTCATTATGGTTCTCCTGCCTTCTGTTTTTTGTTGGAGTCAGAAAAAGGTTTGAATGCTTCCTCTGGATTGGGAGTGAGATGCTGCCTCAAGTGGCTAGTTTATGAGTCAGGAAATGATGGAGCGGGTTTCCTCCATAGAGAGGACCCTCCTTTAGAGATAAATCTCTTGGCTGGCTTTGAAACTACCCACATAATAATCCCCCTCGTGCTCTCAAATGAGCTGAAGCTCTGACCAGTCAGGGTCTAGACAAAGCACATCTCAGGATTTCCTGGAGCGTCTGGTTCTGGGATGTTGTCGACAGTTGCCATCAGGTACCATCAGTCTGTGGAGTCTGACGACCAAATGAACACTTCAGATTCTTTGTTGTGTTCTTTGAGCGCTTCCTAAAACTAGTCTGTCGAGGGTGCTACTGGAGCAAGATTTGTACTGTAGATGAATGTCTTTTACAAATGGTTGTGTCCTGTTGGAAGTTCAGACTCTTTGATCTAAAGCTCTGAAAGAGTCTCCTTGTTTTTCCTACATTTTCACCACTTCTCTCTGTATGTTCTCCTCCACAGCTCTTCTCCATCGTGATCTTCGGTTGTATCGCCAATGAGGGTTACATCAACCGTCCCAATGAAGAGGAAGAGTACTGCATCTTCAATCGCAACCAGAATGCCTGTAATTATGGCGTCTTTATGGGCTCCATGGCTTTTCTCTGCTGTGTCGCCTTTTTGGCTTTGGATGTCTACTTTCCTCAGATCAGCAGCGTCAAGGACCGCAAAAAAGCTGTGTTGGCTGATATTGGGATGTCAGGTAAACTCGTTTGCTTACCTCGTACTTTCTATTTTACCTTTATAAAACCCAACAATGAGATGTTAGTGAAACTTGTATTTTTCTGTTTATTTAATATCTGTAATGAAAAATAATCTGTACAAATACAAGATGGACTGCATGTGACAAGCAAGCAAATCTCAGCCACATTTTCCATTACGTCAGTCAGAACTTTCCAGTTCAATGTAAAACTTGGAGCGTTAAGAGCACAAAGAAAAGCTGACTGTACAGGTTGAGTCATTGAAGTTGACAGGTCCTGCCGATGGAGTGTGGTGTCATTTTTGGTGATGTCTGTTTTGATTCTCGTAATCTAGGACATGCAAACACTTGAGTCCTTTGTCATGACATTTTATGAGCCTGTCCAACTCTCTAGTTTATTACTGCAATAAAAAAACAGCAAAAACAACATCCACGAGCCAAAGTATCACACATATGTGCTGAGACATTTTCACTTTTCCTTTTTTGATAAAAAAAAAACACACTGTAATCCAACAACTATCAGCATAAAAGAATCAGAGTTCACCTCGTTGATATTGTACGTATTTTCTTTGAGCCGTGGTCTTCGTGGTTTTGTCCTCCTGCAGCGTCTTTCAGAGATTTCAGCAGCTCTGGTGGGTTGAGCAGTGAGGAGAGAGGTTTGGTGCTTTTGAGGCCAGGCTCTGTCTGAACGTTTGTTGTTGTTGTTGTTGTTCAGGTGTGATGGGGTATTTTTGTTGCTCCTCCTACTGGTGTGTTTTGGGCACATTTGGGGCCACCTGGTGAGCAGCAGTCTTTAAGTAGATGGTTTGTGTCAGAGAATCTTCATGAAGGCCAGCGAAACATTTCTTTGCAAGAAGATAGCCACTGTCATTCACTTTACGTGAATGACGCTTTACTATTTACACGAATGCTTGATTGCTGTAAATAAAAAGTAACTCTGACCTTAATTTATATTCTTTTTTTTTTCTAACCCTGGTCAGCAAGGATCTGTGTTAAACACGTACGTTTATACAGTCTGCTGTGCATTTATGGGGTTGATACTATGGATTTAGATTGTTATGAGACTGATAATATTTGTGAATTTGAAACAAAGAAAATAAAAATAATCCATGCTGAAGGCCTCAGAAGGGACGTTGGATGGACATTTCAAGATCATCACCCATTTCATGCGCACTGCTCTAATTATCAGACGTTTTTTGTTCTTTTTTTTCCTCATTATGCAAGTTAGGCAAATTTACTCACTTTCCTTTTCTATTAGCTTGCAAAATCACTCAGGTATATATACCTAGAGCGGTGCGCACGTTTTCTGCTACTCGAATGCAGTATTTTGTCATTGAGGTCTTTTGCAAATATATTTCTGGTTTGTAGGTTTTCTGTTATGATTCCTGGTGAAGAAATGTGTATCACTCAAAAATAATTTTAAAAAGTCTGAGTGAGATTCATGGTTAATGTGTTCTCACAGAACGAAAGGAAGTGTGAAGGGAACAATGAGGAGACAAGTGATGACAAGCCTCTGAGATACTGGACGTTACTGTGTCTTACTGTCTCTCTCCACTTTTCTGCTGCGCTGCTTCTGCGGTGAACACAGTGACAAGATAGTCAAAGCTGAATCTGTTAATGACATAGTTACTGTCACGGACAAGATTCCCCTTTCCTGTTTTCACCCATCTAGCTCTCTATCTCTGTCTCTTTTTCTCTCTGTGTCTCTCAGAATATGTGACCCTGTGAAATAAAGGAACAGTTGGTTGTCTAATGGGACCTGGAGGTTCCTAAAAGGCTTTATATATTTTGTTACTCACCACTGCACTGGCAACTTCTTATTTCCACTTTTAGCCAAATAAAAAAAGTCAAATGTGATGCTGTAGTACATCCTGCCATTTGATAGCTCACTTTCCACATGGTGCATATGGTGTGATAAAACTAACGTCATCAATAATTACATATGTATTTAGAGAGACGGAGACAGAGTAGCCTGGAATCAAATTTGAAGCTACAGCAAGATAAGGTCACACAACAAAACAATGATCCCAAGTATGCAATCGATTCAACGTCAGAATGGGTGAAAAACAAAAGAGTCATTGTGTTGCAGCCGCCTCCTCAACTGAGTAAAATGCTGTGGTTTAATTAATCCTCACAAACATCGATGAGTTGAAGCCACGTCATAAAGACTTCTCTGCAACGACACGAGAGACTGGCAGCATCATATGAAGAACAATCACTTGAGCTTTTTACTGCTGAAAGTCTGTCTACGAGCTGTTGAATCATGGGATGTACTTCCACACACTGCTTCTGCAATTTGGCATCGTTTTTGTTAAATGACTAATGTTAGGAGCTTTAAATGTTCGGGCTGCCTGGTGTATTGGTGTTCTCTCTAGTGGAAAAGGGTGCCAAGCCAGGGTCTGCCAGGGTTCCCACTAACCTTCCTGTTAACCAGCAGCTCGGTCAGGCCATTTGCTGAGCCAAACTGGGAGGTTTTGAGATATTCGGTGCAGAGTTGCTATCTAACACTAACATGCCAAATTGTTCTGTTGCTTTAGAAAGTGGAAGCGTCGTTAGTTGGTCCAGTCACATCACAAGGTGGTCTGAGAGCAAAGAAATACTTCCTCATATTTAGTAGATGTTCATGAGAATATTTAAATAATTTAACTAAAGTTCCATCAGAAAGCTTCTAAAAATAAGAGAATAAAACAATTACTAATATAATTTCAATCCGTGTCTAAACACTGATTCAGAGGGATTTTTTTTTCTTTTTTCCTCTCTCTTTTTTAGCTTTCTGGTCCTTCATGTGGTTTGTGGGTTTCTGCTTCTTGGCCAACCAGTGGCAGGTCAGCAAGGAAGAGGACAATCCCCTGAAGGAGGGAGGGGACGCTGCCCGGGCAGCCATCACCTTCTCCTTCTTCTCCATCTTCACTTGGGTAAGAATCTCTCCCGACTCCCGTTATGAAGACCAGCGACTAGCAAACATGACATCACACAGCTCCATCATTAGATGAGCACTTTATTTAAACTTCACTAATGTTACCTGTTGGGAGTCTGGACGCCCTCATTCGTCTTTGACATTCTCCTGCATTCTTCTTCCTGTTAAAAAGTGAAAACCTTGACCCTTGTTGATTTCTTTTTAGGCTAAATGTGGAATGCTCGTTTGTTTTTGTGCAGCAGTGAACTCATGAGAGTGTGGCTGTTTTTTTTGTTGCTTTTTTTTTCCCTGACAGGGTGCTCAGGCTCTCTTCTCTATGGAGAAATTAAAGAATGTGTCGTTTGAAGAGGAATACACCAAGCTGTTTCCCCCTCAGCCTCATCAACCTTTTGTCTGATGCTGTTTTGTTTTCTCCCCCTGCTGCCTTAACCTTCTGCAGCCACACATGCACACACTGCTGCTCCTTTGCATTGGCTAAACTTGTTCAAGGGCACCTGGTAACATACACTAAGCTACCGCTGTAAGTGAGTGGTCTCGTCATCCAGCAGTAAGAACAACTGCACCACTGCTGTTCCTAGTCCTGGTCCAAGCATATTGTAATGATGACATGCATGCAGACGGGTTGACTTAGTTGTCGTTGCGTTGTAAATTACAAAATACATTGTATTGGTCTATAAAAGCTCCCTTTTATGCTGAAATTTGAGGCTGTCCTACCTAAAAACTGATTTGTATTTGTTCTTTAAAGAGAAATGAGGCAAAAAAATAAATAAATAATTTGAACTGAATGTTTGAATATTTGGATTTTTCATTAGCTACTATCTAGAGATTTGGGTTTATTTTCTTTTGCCATGTGTGTCGTAGTTTGAGCTTCTGTATTTTCCTACAGAAAGGTCTGTGTTTGTTCCTACAGCTTGTGTCTGGTAAGTGTGTTGCATTCTCCCAATCTGCCGCACCCCACCTGGAGCCCTTAAACAAGCGCTGTCACAATGTACAAGCCACGTCTTCTTCCAAGTCATTAATATGAAAATCCTTCATGTGACGTCTTCAGCTTTGGAAGGTTTCCTTCCACGTATCGCTGTGCTTTCTCCTCCTTAAATATTTAATTGAGTTTTACAGGTCGGTCATTTGGTTTGAGGGGCAGTTTGTAGTGGTGCACTTTCTTAAGCAATTTAATTTAATTTAATAGACAGTAGCAGAGTCATTGCATTCCCATTATGTATTTAACGCTGATGCTGTTTCATATTGTAGCCTCTCAACTATTTGGTACTGCACACAGGCGCCGTTTGATTGTATTGTGTTTATTCCACTGTAGACTGAAGTGATACGGAGGTGTGTGTTCTCATTATGGAGCTGTATAAATAACCTTTTTGTACTGCTGCCTGTAAAAGTAACCCACTCTGACTGCCTAAATGTCTCATTATAAACTATCTAATGAGCCTCACAAGCTTTCCAGCCAACTAATCAATGTTTCTGCCTCTCTCTCTCTTTTTTCTTTTTTCTCCTCTTCCAATCTCTCTGCTCTAACACCACTGCTTCAATATCTGTCCTCACACCATTCAATTCCCTGCCTGAATGCACCTTACCCCCTTCCCCCCCAACCCCTGTCCGTCTCCAACTCCGATCCTCCGTCCTGCATCCCCAAGGCGGGCCAGTCCTTCTTGGCTTTCCAGAGATACAAGCTCGGGGCTGACTCAGCCCTGTTCTCCCAGGACTACACTGACCCCAGCCAGGATGCGGCCAGAGCACCCTACACATCCTTCGGCGGGGAGGACTCGGAGAGCCCAAATGGAGAAGGGGGTCAAGCCAACAGCGATGGGGTGTTTGACGGCACTGGTGGCTACCAACGTCAAGACTACTGAGATGTTGAGCGCCAAATATATGAAGTGATGAGGAAAATCTAATCTGAAATAGCATCTGTGTTGTTTCTGTTGAAGCCGGTTCACATTTAGCTACAACTGGTGTTTTCTGAGTTCTGAGTTTGCCCTGATACTGTAACAAACGGCAACAACTATACATATGAATTATGATTGGTGACAAATCATTACATGTGAGTATAGATTACATTATGACAGCTGGCAACTGTACACGATAAACAGATGATCAGCCAAAATGCTGACACAAACCTTCCCCGCTGATCGCTGTTTCAAGTATTTGTTCCCAAGTCAGTAATCATGAATATCTTTCTCGGGTTTAAAGGCAAAGCTTGGAATGGTAGACAATCTTAGTTATATGTCAGATGTACAATAACACGAATGGGCTCAGAGCATCTGAGGGAATGGGTTTTGGGGTACAATTAAAAAAACAAACAAACAACAAGCCTAACTGAAGGTGTTGGAGAGGGAGGAGAATTCTGGGAAACTATGTCCAGATCAAGGGGTTTGGAGAAATGGTCACACACAGATTGTCAACTTCTGCTGTCAGTCAGTAAAATGACTGAGAGCAGTGGAAGCTGAGACCCAAACACGGACAGACCAAGGCGTGGCTTCACAGCATATTGATTCTGAATCGAAAGTTTGCCGACAAAACTGGCTCATGCTGTATCACGGGAGATCAGGATAGACAAGAATACCTGGCACTAACACCCTCAGAGTAAAATAAGATTGATTTTGTATATGTCTGCTTCCCCCACCCCGCCGTGTGGCTGTGAGACAGCGTTTTCTTTTCTTTTCTTTTTTTTTTTTCTGAAAGCCTTTCTGTTCCTCGATTGTTGCCTTAGTGCTGACTGCCAAGCCACATCCGACAAACACAAGATGACAAACAGTATGCTCAAAATTCACTACAGTTGTCTTTCAGAGTCCCTAGTGTCAATAAATGAATTGTGTCCTGTTTTTCCTTGTTAAGGCACATGTAAGTCTGGACAAAACCAAGCTTTTGTCAGAATTATATAACATCCCAAACAACAGAGTGGTGTTTTTTTTTTAATCACTAGGTCAGATCTGTTATCTGTTTGTTTTTGTTTTTTTTGCTTTATTTATTCTGCATAAGAGCAACCATGAACATCCCATAGTATTTATGAACATGCATTACTCCACTTTCTTAAAGAATAAAGTATACTTATCTTTATATGATTAAATGTAAATCTGTAATTCAGTATATCACAGTGTTTGACACAGAGAAATTGCTTTATTTTAGGGCATTATGCTAATTCTGTATAAAAAAAAAGAAATATAAAAGAAAGTTCTATATGATCTCTTGAGTGTTATTGTGATAAGATAAATGGTGAGGTCATCTGTTCCTCATCTTTTATGTTCAGTCAGGGTGGGGAGATGTTTTTTTTTGTTTGTTTTTTTGGGGGGTAACAATACCAACGTGTCCCAGAAAAAAAGTGACCAAATTCCCAAAGTATATATGCTCTTATATACTTTATATTTTACAAATGTGTAGTTGTAGAAATGTGTGATGTTCTGCTGTGAAATGTTTAAAGAAAAAAAAATTACTCAGAAAAAGTAAGGAGTACAAATGTATGTTCTTGATGTTTTGATTTTAACCAATAAAAATAAAGTACTGATAAATATATGAATGATGGGTGTTCATTCTGATGGGTTGTGATAGTCACGTTTTTCTCTTAAACATGATGAAAAGAATCCCTAAAGTTCTCTGTAACTTTAGTCGAAGAGCATGGGCTCTGAAAAAAAATGAACTGTGTAAGAAATGTTCATGTGCACATATGAATGTGCATAGTTTTGATAAGAAAAACAATCAGAATACCTGTAATCAGTTAATCAAGAGCAGATTTAGAGAAGCTCACCCCAACTCCAGACATGTCTAAGGTTCAACTGGAAACTGCCTTTTCCTCGTGCCTTTCTTTGGTCAGATTTTACTGCACTGTTTTTACTCATCTATTTTAAGATGTTTTAATTCTTTTACTGTCCAAATCTGGTGTGTGTGTGTGTCAAATTGTTGTTTTTAATTAATTTGATTTATTTAAACTTTGTTTCATTTTTTTCCCCTTTCATCTTAAAGCCTTTGTAAAGCACTTTGAGTTGCCTTTGTGTATGAAATGTGCTACACAAATAAACTTGCCTTGCCTAATCTAGTATTTAGACAAAGAATGGGACTTTTCTCTCTATTAGCAAGAATTGTATCTGCCTTTGGTTCACATCGCCGTTAACTCATGGTATATTTTGACATTTCAAATTGATTTTTTTTTTTACAATTTAACTTTATAGCGTCTATAGCGGGGGGTTTAATGTGTTTATGGATGTCTGATGAGTTTTCAAAACGCTAGCGGCAAACATTCAGATCATAGAGTTTTAGTTTCCGTTGGAGGTTGAAAATTTGCAGTTCACTGTTAGTTGTAGTTCACCGTGAATCCACAGGGTGGAGGTACTGTGTAAGAAATGTGAAGTTGCAACAAAACGGAAGTGATGTTTGTTTTCTTTATTTGAGTGCTACTTTATCAATTAAAAAGATTAAGAATTACATTAATGGAGTTTTATGCACCGCAAGTACTTAAAATTTGGTTTAAAATAAACAATCAAAATCACGCTATAGAAAAACGAGATCAACAACTTGCCGCGTTCATATTTATCGGAAATTTAACAACTAAGTAAAATCCGTAAAGATACAAAGCGCTGGAAAAGAAAAAAACGGCAAAGAAATAAGCTGTTTGGGAAAAAAAATACACAGAGTCAGTATTAACTAATTATTTTTTCTTGATTTAAAACGTACGTGATTGTTTACTTTTAATGTAAATGACTAATGAATGAGATACACTTGTCTTGGCATCAAATTTTTTTACGATAAACTGTCACACCACGAAAGATAGTGACGATATAAAATATTTTATTCATTGCATTTAGTGTGTCTTACCTCCGTGTGGGTTTCTGTATTATTTTTTTGTTTTGTTTTTTCTTTTGCTTTGTGGAAACTTATGGTTTACATGCCGGGGAGATGTCACAAACGCAACGCTCCTGGGCAACATGGCGGCGCAGCGCAGGACTTTGGTGCAAAGCGTAAGTGAAATTTACTCTTTATTAAGCTCATTAATTCCAAAATATACCTGTAGCCTGAGAGGTTGTTTTGTTCTTGCTAACTATTCTTGGTTGCTGCTGTGGCTTATTATGCAACGCCCAGTGTTGATTGTAGTCATTCAGTGATGCCAGATGCTAGCTACTTTTAGTAAAGCTTATTAAGTGCTTTGCTAACAGTTAATTACCAACATTGTAAAACAATATATCAGTCATTTACGGATAAAAAAATGCATATGATATGATGAGATGTTTTGAGGGGTTAATGATTTCTAAGTGAAGTTTGTCTATATATTTAAACGCACTTATGTGTGGGTTAGCTGAGTAGCTTGTGTATCCTGTCTGGTAAACGTCTGCCGTTATTTTGATGTTTGTGATATCTCGGAGCAAACTGGGAAAGTGTTTTCCTTCAAACCCGTGACTGCAGAAGAGATTGAGCATTTCTGCAGCCGTGCATATTCAACGAGCACATTTTATGTAGGAAGCTATGTGTACTTTGCTATTGCAGAGTCAGAAAATAAATAGACAATAAGCTGTGAAAGTTGAGCAATCAAAGTCTCTGTTCAAGACAACAAAAAGTCATCGACCATCCACAGTTAAACTGGAATCACCAGTTTACTTAAACTCTTTTTCTTTCGCAATAAAACAAGTACATCCAAAATTATTTGCTCCCACCACTGTGCATGAGGTTATTTGGTATAGTTATTTATTGCTAAATAAGTGCAGTTAAAAACATAATTGAATTCAAACCTGAGTGCAAGTCTCTTTTTTTTCTTAAGAATATGTGCTGAGATATTAACAAATGAAGGAATATTGTCCTTGGATCATTTTCTAAAGGTTATGGCCCTCCCAATACTACATGTTTCTGCAGCATCAAAGAAAGTATCTTCCAGAAAAGAGCTACGCTATGAAAGCATCCCATACTAGTGCCTGTGATGGTTTCAGGTACCCTGGTGGCAAATGATCACAACAAACCAGCAGATTCACTACAAGACTTTTTATCATAGCACTTTTAAGTTCAAAAAGCACATGCGCGCACACACACACTCAAAGTCCAGACTCCTGGTCTGGCAGTCTTTTTTTCCAGAACCAGAGTGATGCTGTTTAAATAGAGGGAACTTGATTGGCACAGGTGCTGTTTCACGAGCTGCAGCTTCTCCTCTCTTCTGCAGCTGAGCAGAACCACAACTCCCCACCACAGTGCCTCTCCTCCAGGCTGCTGGGGATTGACTATGATCCTGTCATCACACAGGACACCAGCTTTAGTCTTATCCAACCTGAGTGGGCCATTGGTCTATTCGTGACCAACTGTAAGTGACTTCTCAATAAGTCACTGGTTGATGTCAGTGAAGGGTAATTGATGCTCTGAAGGAATAAACAAAGTCCAAACTGTACCTTGACCATGACAGACTTGACTTGTTTGATGAAATAACCCAGGCTTACACACTGCTCCAACAGTGAATGCCTCTACAGTGGTTAAAAAAAACTGGTATGCCTCCTGGCATGCACACCAGAATAAATACATCCTATCATTTGAAGTCACACCCACTAAATTAAATATACATTGCAGCAAACAGACAGGTAAATGGCTGTAATGCCTACCATTGTCCATTTCATCTGTTCTGTTAAGAATCATTCTCATTTTGTGTCCTTAAGCTCTTTCTCCATTATATTTTTGGTCAAATCTTTACTCTTTAGCTTGTACGTTGTATGTCATTGTCATGTTTTAGACTTGTTCACTTTGATCACGCCTGTGAGTTTGGTAGAAGTTGAGTAATTCAGAAGCGCAATAACCAACAAGTTTAAAACTAAATCCACATCAGAATTGTTTCAGAAGATGATAATCTGTCCATAGCTTAACTCCATAGAGATACTATAGGATGATCTGAAGAGGGGTGTTCATACCAAACATCCTGCAAATGTTTTTAAGCAAAGTTTTGGAAAAGGGAATGGTCAGAAATTAATCTTTAACATTGTGCTGGTTGATCCAGAACTACTGAAACAACTTGCTTGAAGTTACTGCCAACGAAGGCTCAACCAGCTACTAACTCCAAATGTCCAAACCAGTTTAAAGCATCATGGGGTCTTGTTCAGGAGTGAGGGAGGACTGGAGCAGGAGGTTGTTAGGTGGATTGGTGCACCATCTGCTGTAATGCGGAATCTGTACCGGTCTGATGTGGTGAAGAGAGCGTTAACCCGAAAGGTGAGGCTCTTTCTTTACCTGTAATTTACATTCTGACCTTTGCCTATGAAATATGGGTATTGACCCGAAAGAATGAGATCACAGATACAAGTGACTGAAATGAGTTTTTTATGTATGGTGGCTGGACTCACCTTTAGAGAGAGGGTGAGAAATTCAGTCATGTATTCCTCGGAGCTGAGTCGCTGCCTCTCCACATTGAAAGGAGCTAGCTGAGGTGTTTTGGGTTTCTGGTTAGTTAAAGCATGCAAGGATTGGTTCACTTTTTTTTGTCATTGTATTTTTTTTTTCTCTCTAATAGTCCGTTATATCATACTTATTGCAGCGTATAAAATTCAAAACCTCTTACCAACACCGCCATAGGCTGAGACATGGGTGTGTACTGAAGACTCGTCATATCTTCCTCACTGTGGACTTTATTGCTCCATTTCACAGGTTTGAGAAAACAAACACTTACTTTGTTGGTTGATTTCATATCACCGTACAATGGCGTTTCCAACAGGGATGATTAAAAGGTCATGCACCTGCTCACACTCAAGTTAATCACGCCACCAGACCCAAAAAGCTACCCATAAACCAGAAGCCACCACGCCCACATATGGCAGCACAACAGGGTTAGTTATCAAATAGAAAAAAGTAATATGGCTCCTACAATACAATTGATTTGTTATATTTACTTTAACTTTTTAGATAACACTACAAACGTACATTTTTGGACATGATCTATACACATACTATTCACTAATATTCAAACACAGTGGGGTGCAAGAGGTCCTGGTTTCAATTCAAATTCCTTTTCTGGATATCTGCAGTAAATTAAATCCTTGTGTGGTGAAACTGTGTAGATGTACAGTAACAGTTGTTGTCTTTTCATATTGATCTTCACATGTGATTCACTACGTAATGCTTTAAAGTGAGATAAAGGTCTGATAAAAAAAAAAAAAATAATAACTCTTTCTTCCTTATTCCTTTAGGTGCCTCAAAGCTGGACAGATGACCTGCCCTTGTGTCAGATGTGTGGAGTTGGCATGGCACCCAACTGTGCGTATGGCCCTGATGGTAAAGGAACTCAGAGCCACCCGATTGAGGATGGACACCTTAGGTTGAGGTAAGTAAGACAAAAGGAGATCAGGTGGGGCAAAAGCATCAAGTCTGAAGTGTAACCATTGTATTTTTTTTCAATACCTGCAGCTCAGATCACACGTTGATGCATCTTTTCATTCATGAGTTCATGTTTTGGGGAAAAGACTATGTGAAAAGAGTGGATATCTTGAAGCATCATAAAACTACCTACTTCTTTATGGTAATCTTTTAGCATTAGGCTGATGATGATGATGTACTTACTTACACTAAAGGCTTTGGGATTTTGTGTTTTCAAAGCATCTTTAATACAAGTTATATTCCTCGTGTGAAAACAAATAAATCAGTAGTCATTTTAAGACTATGTAATTGGATAATCAAAGTAATAATATTATATGAATATACATATTAATTTGTGTTTTGTTCCAAAGTAGTAATATGTTGAATTTTTTTTCTAATCACGTCTAATATTATGCAACAAGAAACAGTCTTCTTTTGTTGTGATAAGAGATGATGGCCATACAGTATATTGAAAGTTACTTTTTAGTGGTTTTGATAAAATAACCAACAGCGAGATGTTATTTTCTTCATGAGTGGAGAAATCTCTTCTGCCAAGTTACTTTTGCAAAATGTCATGTAGCTGCAGCAAGCTTCCATCCTTGCTACTGGCAAAAACCAGTCAAAGTAGCTTTGTGCTTCCATCCTGATGGTACAATCATTATCATATAACTTCATTTTAACAACACTCTGTCACACATCAGCAAGAATGATGCAAGCTCTCAGAGCTTGTGGACATCATGGCAGATGCAGCTGACTCTAGAAAGACGACAAAAAGACAAAACAAGTAAAGAAAGACAGTGTTCTAGCAACAAAGCAGCAACCCTCATCACCTATCAGGAGAGCCTAAAAATAATGTGAAAATTCTTTTAATTTTAAACATCAGGTATGTAGTTACTCCATGGCTATCAGAGTAAAAAAAAGGTTTTCTTTTTCTGATCAGGTTCCATTGTGGCTGCAGGTATTGCTTGTCTAATTATGTGTAACACAATTTCTTTTTTCCAGTTGTTGTTATATATTGCGGTTCTTGTATGTAGTCCTTGTGTTTCATAAACCTCATTAATGATGCTCATGCTTGTGTTAGTGGGAGTCATGTTATGCAAACTTCAACCAACAGAATATCACCAACCTTTGTTATCAAGTACTGTCATGACAGCAAGTGTTCAAAATTTTACATTTAATATTAAAAAATGTAGAGCTTGTCCTCTAGCTTTGTTTTTTTTTTTTTTTTGTCTTTTAAGCCACTTCAGATATTCTTTAAGTCTTTGAATGTTCAGATTTGCAATTATAGTTAAGGTTTGCACAAAATACACTGAGAGTCTGACTCATGGATTAAGGAGATTTTCCTGACAGCTTTTTTATTCTCTTTGCTTCTTGAAAGTGAAATGTGGACATTTTGTTAATTGATTTTTGTTTACTAATCAGAGGCGAGGATGGCTGCTTCCTGTATGGGGTATTCAATGGTTATGATGGCAGCAAAGTGGCCAGCTTTGCTACCCAGCGACTGACAGCTGAACTCCTACTTGGGCAGATAAACTCCAGTCACAACGACAATGATGTTCGCAGAATCCTCACACAGGTCTGTGTAAACCTGTTAGTGTGTGTCTGTATTAAATATTTGGTGGGGCTAAACTAAAAATAGCACTTGCTGTTATTTTCTTCAAAAAGAAGACGAGATTAAACATGCTTTATCACATGCTGAATTATAATCCTTATCATAAACCCATTTCGCAGTGGCCATATGAGCTGTGTCACACCTTGCTGTTCTGCAGAATGTGCTTTCAAAGCTGATGCACCTCTGAATTAGCATTATAAGAGGCCCATCTTCTAATTAAATCCCAGTATTAATTGGAGGAAAACTGTATCATTAGGCACAGAAATGGGACACCCCCCATCTTCAGTTGAGTGATCAGTATCAGCTAATTGTTGTGAAGAAGTACGTAGGGGCTTAGTATTTCCAATAGTGCATTTCTTCAGGTTTTGTGTGCCTGAAGCTAGGTTTAGACATTGTTTATGCGACATTAATAGCTTCATTTATCTGTTAAAGTGACTGCATAAAAATTGGCTACTTTTACAACATGTCTGTAAAAATGACGAAGAGAGCCAAGTGTTTGCATCATGCACAAAATCAGCTCACTTGTCATTAATCTACTGATTGAAAATTCAACAAAAGCATTATTGCTTGTTTATTTTGTTTGTTGTTTTTTTCTGTATTTGCCTCTCTCCCAATTTGTTTTTTCTGTGTAACACTGAAAGTTGTTTTATTTTTTGCATGTGGCTGTGAAAGTTTTTTTTGTTTTTTTTAAGAACACATTGCAGATTCTGGTTCACAAGTTTTTGTTGTCATGCTTAAAAAAAACAGTATAAGCTTTGTGTTACAAAGCCACTGATTTTAATAGGTATGTTCTCTGCTGTTGCAGGCCTTCGACGTGGTGGAGAAGAGCTACTTTGAAATGATAGACGATGCTCTAGCTGAGAAAGCTCACTTGTCCAACTACCTCATACCACATAATGAGGTACACACATGTTCACACACACAGTGCAAAGCATATGGACATATGAAGCAGAAAATCTAGAACAGGACATGGTTTCCATAGCAACTGCAGATTTGGGTTTTAGAGTGAGCTAATTTTTAACCATAGAAGAAGGAGCTTGTTATGTTCTATTTGGTGTTATCAGCATGTTTCATGAGATAATGTCTCTTTAGTTCTCCTTGTCTCATTAAAGTTCTATGCTTTCCTGCTGTTCCACACCCACCTTTACTATTTATCTTGTGCCAGTTATTAAGTCCTTCCTCCTGTTTTAGTTGCATTGTTTTCTCTTGTCTCTCAACCAGCTTTTTCTTTTCTTGTTTTTTTTTTTTGTTGTCATTTTTCTCATTGGCCCTTGCTTCCCAATTTTCTGTCTCCTGCTGAGGTTCCTCTCTCTCTTCTCATTTCCTTTCTCCTGTATTCCTCCAACTAACTGTATTATCTCTGTGTCCTCCATCTTTCTGTGTCTCCCGGCTGGTCAGAACGTGTCATTCCACCAGCTCTCTCCTCAGACTCAGAAGGTACAAGAGCGCCTGAAGGAGCTGGAGCAGGAGGTATCAGGAGGTGCTACAGCTGTGGTGGTGCTCATTCTCAACAACAAGCTCTACGTTGCTAATGTTGGTATGTGCATGTCTTTACACACTCTCAGTGTCAAATTCCCGATCTTCATTGTGATATTTGTGATGTGCAAGTCATTGTTTGAAGCACAGAGCCACCCCAAGCAACAAAAGCTCTTGACTACATTGTGAGCCACCAGAAGGATCTTCAATAGCAAGTAGTCGTTTTACAATCTGCTTTACACCAGTAGATGTCAGACTTGAGACAGATTTAGATTTGGTTTCCAGACAATGCTGGACAAACAGTTATTCAGCTGAAACAGTGATCCTATTTTTTTTTTCTTTTAGTATCTAGCCATGTGTTTGAAAGAATTTTGAAACTTTAAAATAGCTAAAAGAATTTGCAAATCAACTTTATTTATCAAGTGATTTTCCTGCTCCAAGGCAACACAAAGTGCTTTACATAATAAAAACAATGTATGTATATTAAGATAAAAGCCATCACACCCAAAAGTATATTACATAACAACTAGAAACACACATACAAACAAAGCAGCCCCCCACCCCCTCACACACACACACGCACACACACACATGCACACACACACAAAAAG
>JBAMYA010016448.1:0-17090 GCA_037176975.1 Arrhamphus sclerolepis | reverse complement strand
ATTACAGTGAATGTGACTGAATAGGAATATCATTTATATTTAATTTGATTATATTTATCTTTTTTTATGGTTAGGATGCTTTTGTTTAAAGTAGTTGCTGTGAATTGTTGCTATATAAAAGTGAATTGAACTCAATATTAACATACAAGCAAATCTTAGCTGCTGAAGACTGCACAATATGTAGTCCATCCATCTATTTTTGACACCCACTTCATTTTCTTTGTTTGATATGCTTTTGGAGCCTCTCCTATGTGTCATCTAGTGAGATGTGGTGTAAATTCAGAATAGGTAACTTGGTTCTTTTGTCATAGTCGTGGAGAAGGAACATGTTGTCCCACTGTTCAGTCTCCCACTGCACTGGCAGATTTGGCAGTTTGGCAGGGCACAAATTGAAACAGTGGTAAAAATATCAAACCTTTATTCTTTCCTTTGAAGAAGGAAGTTATACAGTGACCACAGGGAAGCCTTTAATGAAAGTATATGCTGACAAACCCTTCCACACTCTTCATAACAGATCAGTCTAAGTCAAATGAAACACCCAAGTAACCTGTGCTGACCATAAGCTTTGATTTTTCCTTTTCATAATTATATTTATATAATATATATTATATTTTTTCTGCAACAGAATAAATGAAAGAAAGAACATCTAAATTTTCCCCCTGTGATGAAACTGCAGACTGTATGTACCCCAGGAAAAAGGATATTTAATATTCCATCCCCTTTACCTCAACTGGACTTAAATCCAGCTGAGTCACTGTTTGTTTCCCTTCATAGCAAACAATTAGTCAATCACTGAAATGAACAGTTGACAATGTTATAATCAGTTGTTGACAGTAAATGTGCAAACTGAATACTGAAGTTTGCATGAAATCAGATCAAGCCTTGAATGTATTGATATTAACATTTGTTATGTGACTTTGTTTTCAGTAGAAGTATGTTTCATTTCTTTCTTCGCTAAACATTATCATCAGAATTACCCTTAATGTCATCATTCAGGTCTGTCCATCACACCATCTTCTTCCCTCATCCCCTGTCAGGGTCAGGGACAGAAATGCTTGGACATAAGAATACAGATGTTTTGCCCACACTTCCAGCACTGTTGCTTTATGTGAGAAGAGCCCTGCTGGGTCTTTCTCTTACACAAGGAACATGCATCTGCAGCACCACCGGTTCCTCCAGCAGACATTTTGGATCCTTTTGCTAAAAGCTGCTTGAGTTCATTCTCTATGGTGGTGTTTGGTGCCTTTGCGATGCCTACCACCTCTATTCTTTTAGGATCAAACACACAGTCCTCCTCTAGGCCACTGGGTACCGACAACATGCCACACTTTGGGGGTACCCAAGCAGTGTCATATCCATGTGAGCTCCAAGTGTACTGCAGAGGATGATTGTCCTTGTCAATACGTTTGACGCGGCCGACGCGGACGCGTAGTTCAAGGATCACACGGTCAGAGTGGCTGCTTAATAGTGGGTAATTATTTGCCTTTTTCTTATCACGGCTTACATACACGCCTTTTCCAAGCATGCCTTTTGATGACTGTTTAAAACCACTATTGATGATGAGCCGTGCACTGGCAGTGCTGGTCCCATGGAACATGGTGTAGACCCCTTGGTTTTGAGGTTTCTGTGATGGTCCTAGCAACCCACCATCGTCAACCACCTCCCAGCCAGAGAACTCCACTGACATCCTGATGTAAGAATGTCGATGACAGATGATGTTGCTTAGGTCCTGCAAAGATCTGCAGCTCTGTAAGAAATATACACATGGATTCAAGTCATTAGTGCATGTTAAAGGTTTAATTTCTTCTCTTCATTCCAAGTTCACTTAAGTTTAAGATACTTGAAATACTTGATTTTTTTTTTTTTTAATACTTTATCTTAAGAATTTTTAAGTCTCATTTTACACTAACTGATATATTTTTGAGTTGCGCTTGCCCTTTCCTTGATATTTTGTTGTTTAATGGTAGAATAGGGGGCTACCTGACTACCATGAAATATGAGTAGTATATGAGAAATATGTGTATGGTCGGGGGACTACTTGCCTTGTACAAGTCAAAAACGGCACATGTAAAGTCTTTTCATGGAACTTTACATGTTACTGCGAAAGGTATTTTCCTTGATTGTCCCATCTGTAGTCTCTGTCCCACAGACCGAGGTTTGCTTGATCACGTATGATGATGATAAGATTTTTTTTTATAAATCAAAAGAAATCTTTTTAATTTTTGAAACGGTCTACGATGCATCATACATAATTATAATATAAAATGAGACTCTTGTTTTCCTCACTTATAGGGTAGGTTACTGATGTGAGGTCACGTGACTCTTAATTCATACAGGGGCCGGTTAGCTCAGTTGGTTAGAGCGTGGTGCTAATAACGCCAAGGTCGCGGGTTCGATCCCCGTACGGGCCAACGAATACCTTTTCCCCTGTGATTTGAATATGTTTTTTTTAATTTTTCTTATTCAAGTTCTTTAATAAGTACTTTTTAATTTCACTCTTTGGGAGATCTGAACACTGCTCATTACAAATCTCGTTAAGCTGTTTGTCGTTTCTAAATATCACGTTCCTCCACATTGTCATATTCTGCATAAATAAAATATAAAAAAATAATGCTAGCCTTTTTTTTATTTACCGCATCAACGGATCATATTCATCCTGTAAATATGTTCTGCAAACATAAATAGTTCAACACAGACACACGGCAAGCTTGTTAATTAATATTTTCAAACTTCATGAGATAATTAGTTATAGTATCCTCATGTTTCCATTAAAGCTAAGCCATCGTAACTTCTACCATAATTAATCCCAGTATTTTAACAAGTTTTCCTGTGTTTGCCATTCACTGTATTGCGTAGTTAGACTGTCTTTTGCAGTTGATATCGAGACATTTTTAAACCTTCAATCTTGGTTTCGTCCATCTCAGTCAAACACATTATATAATCATATTATGAAGTTGTTGTTTCTTTTTTTGTTCTTGTTGTTTTGTCTTTGTAAATCTAAACAAAAACAGCGAAGGATTCAATCTTACCGTCTCCAGTGAGAAATCAAAACCATATACTTTTTGTATTGATAGTTTCGTTTTCGGCTCTGATAATGTCACGTGATCATGAACTCTTGCCCAGCCAGGTTTTAGTTTAGGGTGGTGCCAGTTATTCACTTTTGCTTTTTATGTAGAAGGGCTCCGTTTCAGAAAGGAGGTTCAAGAAACTTCGAGTCAATCAAACTAACTCGCAGTCAAGAAACGGAGTTAACTTCTACATAATTCGTTTTCTGAAATGGCGGGCAAAGTTATATTTTCCATGAAGTACGTTATTCAGACGTGTGAGCACAGTCATCGATTTTTTTTTTAAACCGAAGAAATGAAGTAGTAACAGTGTAATCGCTACAAGACAATTACTCAAAGTACATACATACGAATACGAACGGATTTATTGAATAGTTGCAGTGACGTGGAAGCAGCCGAAATAGCTCAGTTGGGAGAGCGTTAGACTGAAGATCTAAAGGTCCCTGGTTCGATCCCGGGTTTCGGCATTTTGTTGTTGCCTGCTTAAATATAAATGTGTCATAATCCGACACATTTAGCTGCTGCTAACTTGCTGACTCTGTTCTCTTCAAAGATGTGTTGCATTTTATTTTAATTAGGCACTGAATCGAAGTCAGTGACTGTATGTTATGTATTTGAGGGGAGCTCGGCTCTGACATGTTCATATTTGTTGCAGCAGGAAGTGTATCTCTGTCTCCACTCATCTGTGTGGACAGAGCTGACACAACCTGTCCTCTCTGGGCAGCCAGGTCTGCCTGTGTCTGCCTGTCTCTATGTCTAAGCTGTGGTCAATGTCTTTCTCAGTTTCTCTTCTCAGTCATGGTGCTCATATATTCTGCCACCGTTTACTGTGTGTTTGGAGCCTAATTACACAAAGTTTGCTTTGCATTTCTGTGGTAGATGTCCAGTGAATGTTAATATTTATTCAGTGATGTGTGTGTGTGTGTGTGAGAGAGAGAGAGAGAGAGAGAGCGAGGGAGGGGGGACGGAGAGCGGAGAAAGTTGGGAGGCAGATTTAAAGTTGGGGGGGGGGGGGGGGGGGGGACAACCCCCCCCCCCCCCCCCCCCCGCCCCCCAGAGCACGTACCATGATGGTGGCGACAGAAGACATAACAAAAACAAAGACTGCGGCTTGTTTATCAAGCATCAGCCTGAGGGCAACCGGTTTCACACTACCTCATTGTGCTGGAGGTTGTTTAAATTCGTTCATGTGATGGCTAAATACTACGTCCTGCTGTGTATGTGCACCAGCTGTTGTTCACGTATCTGCCTCTTTTCTTTTCGGCTGTTCCCTTCAGGGGTCAGCGGCAGAAATGCATTTGATGCTACTCAGTCTGTAGCAAGTTTAATGTTATTTTAACTCTCAAAACAGGTGGGAGTTTATTTTTTTTTAGTTTTGCTGACGTGTTCAGGGACTTCCAGCCAGTGACTCATATGATCAAGCTGTGGCATGCAAAATGACAAAGTGATAAATAGTTTTTTTCTAAGGCATATACAGGAAATGGGCCAAAGTTGCTGCTATTTCTGTCACCGGGATATATTCTACAAAAGGTCATGTAAGACAGTTAAACCCTCACAAACACCAGGTTTATGGGACACAGCGATGTCCTAAAGCCTCTGAAACACACACAAAAATACTACTTTTCCATAAATGAAGTTTTATACTTTTACTTTTGAATCTCTTACCTTCCAGCAAATACAATATACAGCATCGATTTATCATGTTTAACATTTCTCA
Source organism: Arrhamphus sclerolepis (assembly GCA_037176975.1). Taxonomy (NCBI): domain Eukaryota; kingdom Metazoa; phylum Chordata; class Actinopteri; order Beloniformes; family Hemiramphidae; genus Arrhamphus; species Arrhamphus sclerolepis. Next base: position 12,308 of record JBAMYA010016448.1, on the reverse strand, counting down.
TTCAGCATTTCCTCCATTACATCTGATGTGAACCTTTAACAATGTAACAATAGATTTGTATACTTAAACACCACCAAAACGCAAAATCATGGAATTATAAAATACAGTTATTGTATAAATTTGTGCTTTGTATTGACCACGAATCTTCACATTACCAGTACATTTGCTTTTTGGCCGATCTCTTTCTGAGTTATCATTAGTTACAGTAATTAGTTATCAGCTATTAATAGATGATATCTTCTTTTTAATGTTCTGAATATTAGATGATTAATAAAAAACAAGGGTTAACATGACCAATGTTGTGTAATATGTTGCAACAGAGGCCCTGCATGACTTCCTCTAAATCATATTCCCCAAAATAGATGCGTGTCGTCAGGGAGACACTGTAAGGAAGTTATTTTAAGTTACAAATTTATATTTATATTAGATTCATATTTTTAATTTGTATGAGATTAATTAATTTTGTGTAATTGTGTGTTATCCCTATGTACAAATACAAATAACAGAACATCTGAAAACTACCCCGAGGTATTATTAGCATGACATCATCTATAAAATTTGCATCCTGGAATATTTGTGGAGTAGACTCTGGGCAAAGAGGACAAAAATATTTAATCATCTTCGATACCTTAAACCCGATATCTGTCCACTTCAAGAAGACCATCTGGAGGTGGGTGGGACAGTTTTCTGTCATTTCTTTCTCCTTACTATCACTCGGGCTACACTGTCCAGTAAAACTGGAGGCGAGTTCAACACAGTAGTTGATTCAAATCAAATCACACAATTAATAAACCTACTTGGCAATCAACAGCCACAATTAACCGGTTTAAGAGGGACTGTGGTCTTGGTGATAGTTGGTTAGTTCAACACCCACATGAAAAGCAATATTCTGTTTGCTCTCCAGTCCATAACTCATATTGAAGAATTGATTTTTTCCTTACCAGCCATTCGATAATGACAAACATTTCAAATTCACAGATACACCCCATCACCATCAGCGACCTCTACTGCCATCATGCAGAACTGACAACATTTACAAATACAGTACAAGATGGCGCTTTAATATATTCCTTTTACAAGACCCCAAATTGACAGTTTTGTTCAGAGAGGGTGGACATCCTTCCTAGAAATGAAAGATTCTCCGCAGACCTCAGCCTCTCTCTCGGGGGAAACAGGGAGGGTCGTTCTACGCGGTTGTATTAGTTCATTTTCTATCAGCAAAAAGAAACAGGAAAGAGTACTGGAGGCAAAAATGGAGCAAAAAGTTAACAAACTAAAACATTCACACTGCAGAAATCCATCAGAAATGTTGTAGAATGAACTGAGAAAATATGAATTATGCTTAATGAAATTATAAACAAGAAAAATACACTCCTGATTGGGGGGCTGAGACATGAAAAAATTGAACATTCAAATAAGTCAAGCAAATACGAAGCTAACCAGATTAAACAGAACCAAGAAAAAAGCCATCCAAAAATCCAAACGGAATCTTTAAACAATTTTATGCAAACTTATACTCCATAGACAACCAAAAAATCAAGAAGGTATTTATTCATAGTCGTCAACAGTGTTGCCGCTCACCACAAATCAAAAGGAATTGAACAACTAACAATAGAAGATTTATTTGATTCACATGCACAATAATGAAGCACCCGGTCCTGATGGCTTCCCTGCAAGTTCTACAAACACTTCTGGTCCATCCTGTCAAACTGACTGATGAAATTAAAAGGAATTCAAAACTTCCAGTTTACATGAATACAGTTATAATATCCCTCCCTTTAAAACCTAATAAAGACCCAACTCTACCATCCACTTACTGTCCCATTTCATTGATCAACACAGATTTGAAAATCATAAGTAAAGTTCAATCATGCAGATTATTCATAAAAGGCAGGCATTTATCCAATTATACACACAGACTGTTCAATTCAGGCAACAGATACAGTATACATACAGTACATACAGTACATACAGTATCTTAATAAAATGAGTAGCTGTACTTTAAACTCAATGCTATAAATATCATAAATGTGCATATATACACAGGATGAGGTGGTCCCGGATACAGAGAGTCTGTGCATTAATGTAATGCTGAAGGTCTGAAGACGTGATGTTCATGTAGCTTGTAGGTCTGGAAGGGGACAGGGAGAGAGTCAGTGTCTAAGTGGTCTCCAGGTCTTGTTGATCAGGCTGGTAGCAGATGGGAACAAACTGGTCTTGGAGCATGAGGTTTTGGTCCTGATGGATCGCAGCCTCCTGCCAGAGGGGAGGGTCCTGCAGAGATGGAAGACAGCAGCCAATCACCTTCTCTGCAGACCCAACGACACACTGAAGTCTGCCCTGGTCCTTGGTGGTGTCAGCAGGTACCAGATGGTGATGGAGGAGGTGAGGATGGACTAAAGGGATTAAAACACCTTCAGCAGATCATAAAATCAGTCTGTATGCAGATGATTGATTGTTATATTTAAAAAATCATCACACATTTGTCACAGAAACCATCAATTTAGTGGAATCATTTTCTAAAATATCTGATTACTCTATAAACTGGTCCAAATCCTCTGTTCTTCCCCTCAGAAAGAACCACTGGGATGCAGCAGCCCACACCTGAAAGGATGCTTTCAGATTTACCTTTTCGTAGCCAAGCAGTCAAACATCATTCATGTTATAAGGCACTAACTCTATCAACATCTCTGACAGCCTGGTGGAAATTTCATCAGATCACATATTCAATCTCTGTACGTCACAAACACCCCAGTTTGGAATGACAGACTTTCTCATTGATAATAAAACAATCAGATTTTATTCATGGATCCAAAAAGGCATCACCCATCTGGAACACCTCTTCATTTTTCATTTTTTCTGATTTGGTCCAGAACTTCAGCAGTAGAAAAAAAGGATTTATAAAGTATTTTCAACTTAAATCTGCTATGGGATCAAAATTTAACACAAGATGCATTAATCTTGATGTACCACACACAGCTTCCAGTTTAATTAAAATTAATTCTACAAAGAAAAGTTGATCAAATATCTACAAAATCATAACTCATTCAGATGAAACAATATCATTACCATCACATAAAGGGGAAAAGGACCTTGGAGTCACTGACAGTGCTGACTTCTGGAACCAAATCCTCAAACATTTAAACTTTATGAGTAAAAATAACAACATCCCGTTAAAACAATACAAGATCCTGCCCAGAGTTCACCTCACAGGTCACAAGTTGTTTAAAACGGGTTTTGCACACAAGGCATCTACATCCACGCCCTCTGGAAGTGCACCCTGTACAGCACTTTTGGGTTCAGGTCTCTGCATCCCCCCTCACTGTGCCTCCCAGGACCTCAGAGATCTGTAAACAGACCTCAACCCACAGAAAAGCAATCCACTATTGGAAGACTACCATATTTACTATTATAATACCACAATAATTCATTTACCTTTGGGGTATTAAAAAGTATTTTGAATTGTATTGAACTGAAGATTCAGTGTAATAATAAATTTAGCTTGACATTATTGTTGCAACACTTTCATGCGTGTTTACTTGTGTTGATCAATTTACCTGAGACATTTGTTACACAATGAAAACAGTCATTTTCCTCCCAGTATCCAGTATTAGGAAACATAAATAATATTGTGCAACAGCAATATTGTATATATATAAACACAGTTGGAGGATATTTGTCTATTACTGACAGACGACTTCACCAGAAAGTCTGTTTATAAAGATGTATCAGGGCTTTACCGATGAACAAGTGTAAAGTACGCAAGAGTAATAGTAATTATTAGTCAAAAATGGGCTTCCAAAGTGTTTGGTTGGTAACTCTATTCCTAAATCTCATGGAAAGATGAACTGACCTCTGATTCACCATGAGAGGTAACAGGTCTTTTGTTCTCGGTGTGACTCAGCTTGTTTGGATGAGTTCACGTGCTGCGTTAATGTTTTTATCAGCCGAGCCAGCGGCCTCGGGGCTGTAGAAGAAACTATGAGTAAACACGCTGGGATTCCCAACACTGCCTAAGCATTTTAGGAAGAAAATCCCTTTCAACGCAGTAGCCTACGTACCCTATCAAAGGTAACATGTTCAGAAGAGCTACAGACTTGAACTTTAAATGCTGAGACACTGCAGTCGTAGCTGCATGAGCACAGAGGTCTTTATTGGTGAATAATCTGCTCTATGCTTTAGTTAATTGATCTGGATATCTCTAAATGAAGGCAATTATTTTCAAAATCTATACTTCCCCTGACAAAATATCATGTGACAAAATTACAGACTTGTTTTGCTCTTATTTTTTTTCCTGACCAAATGGAAGTCCTTGAGTCACTGGTCCACAAAAGCAGTTGCTCAATCCGCCCACTCCTGAACGCATCCACACCCCCCACAACACAGCAGTCTATATAACATCTGACACCAAGGCAGATGCACAGGTACAGTTCAGCAGGAGGGATGAGATCTTTCAGCGTCTGCATTTTTCTAAACCTGGCAGCTGCAATCAGCACCATGCCTGTGTCAACAATTACGTCACAAGATGAAAGTTTTGCAGAAGTAACACAATGTCTTTTCTTTAATCCTGCTGTTAAGCTGCAAATCACAAAAATGCATTGACTCAGGATAACACCTTGTTCTTCCTTTGCAGATCTACCTGAAGAAGTTCTTCAACCTAACAGAGGAGAGAGGGCCATCAACCCGGAGGGGAATCAGCCCCATGAGCAAGAAGCTGAGTGACATGCAGAGATTCTTTGGTCTCCAGATTACCGGGACTCTGGATGCTGAAACCCTTGAAGTAATGAAGAAGCCTCGCTGTGGCGTTTCAGATGAAAATATTGCTCGTTTCTCAACTTTTGGAGACAACCTTAAATGGCAGACAAATAGCCTCACATACAGGTACACTTTCTAAGCAGAGTATGTATGGGGAAACAGGTTATTGTAGCAGGTCTACTGAATGATGGATCGTATTGCTTTTCTGTCATACAGGATAGAGAACTACACACCTGACATGCCCGGGTCTGAGGTGGACGAGTCCGTCCAGAAAGCTCTCCAGGTCTGGGCCAGGGTCACTCCTCTAAGATTCACCAGAATCTACAGCGGCACAGCTGACATCATGATCTCCTTTGGTCGCCAGGGTGAGTTGAAAGTCATAATTTAGGGCTGGATGGAATACTTTCTTTAAATACTCACTGATATTTATTTATACAGCATTCTCAATCATTCAACCAAATGTACAGAAATATATCAGTAAATAGTTCAAACATCATGCAATTTGACAAAGCTGGGATATGATACGATATGATACAAAAAAAAAAAAGTGTATATGAGTGCTTTTTAAAGGTTGTGGTATTTCAAGAACTTTTTTTTTTTGATGTACCAAAAAAAAAAAAAATCAATTTGGGATTATCACTACAATCCGATCTTAACTGTGCTTCAGCACTTTACTTATTTCTTGACAGCTTGGCGTCATCACACCTATAGATGCCCCATTATATGAGTGTCAGTTATCTCTTAATAATTGACAATAGACTGCTTGTTGTAGTAGTTACGTAACATACCACTCTTCACAACAAAGACGCATTCCGCTGATGGCATGTATGAGCTTGCCGCTTGCCGCTTGCATCGCAGCCTATACTTCCCCCTTCAGCGTGTGTATTCACGTTGGTGCAAGTTGGTATCTGTTACATTTAGAAACAGTCAAGTGTTGTTCTGATTTATTGTTCATAAACTACAAGAACAATATAAAAAGATCAATGTGTTTTTTTTTCTTTGCACAAGCAGTTTTCAAAATTTAACACTAAGATGATTCCACATGCAGCACATGGTGATTATTATCCCTTTGATGGTCCCGATGGCACACTCGCTCATGCCTTTGCTCCATCCAGTGGCATTGGAGGAGATGCTCATTTTGATGATGATGAAACCTTCACATTCCGTTCAAACAGAGGTAAGATTTTTTAATGTACACTTTGCATAAATTACACTGCATTATTAAAAATGTTGCTGTGTGGAAGCATATTGTTGTACTGAAGTCCTTTAATAGCTGTGTTGTATGGGCTTTTCTGTCTTAGGTTATGTACTTTTCATGGTTGCTGCGCACGAGTTCGGCCACTCTCTGGGCTTGTCTCACTCTGATGATCCTGGAGCTCTTATGTACCCTCTGTACTCATACAGAAACCCTGATACCTTTGTTCTTCCCCAGGATGATGTCAAAGGCATCCAGCATCTGTATGGTAAGGACCTATTTCCTTGCAGAGGAGGACTGAACAAACTCACTGCACTCAGCTGTTTGAGGCTATGCTGAACTGTAATCCAGGGTGGCCTTAATGTTTATTTGTTAAACCTTCAGGCACAAACCCTTCCAAAGACCCCTCTGAACCCCAGCCCCCTCCAACTCCGGATACTTGTGATTCAACTATGGTACTGGATGCTGTCAGCACCCTGCGAGGAGATATGATTTTCTTCAAGGACAGGTTGCACATAACTGGATGTGAAATTTAAATTGAATGTTTTTTTGGCTCATGGAACTAGTGGTTTTGTTCCTGCTTATTCTCAGGTTCTTCTGGCGTAGCTCCCCTCAGAGCAGAACACCTCAGCAAAGTCTTATCACAAACATCTGGCCCAGCGCTCCCGTCAACGTTGATGCTGCCTACGAGAACCCACAGTCAGACCGAATCTTTCTCTTCAAAGGTAAATGACATTCTTTGTTTTACATTGAGTGACTCATTTTAGTGCTAACCTTCACCTTTATTTCAAACCTTGGCCATCAGGGCGCAGAGTGTGGGCTTTCTCTGGGTATGAGCTGGTACAGGGCTATCCAAAACACCTGTCCCATTTTGGCCTTCCAAGAATGGTGAGCAAGATCGATGCTGCTCTGCATGATGTGGCATCAGGCAAAACTCTCTTCTTTGTTGGCAACTATTACTTCAGGTGTGTTGCATATATATTCATTTCTAATTGCAGTGTTTATTTATGAGTCTGAGCCATATCTAACAATGCTTGTACTCTTCAGCTATGATGAGGTCAGAAAGACAATGGACTGGGGTTTTAAAAGGGTGGATAGGACATTTCCCTATGTTTCCAGTAAGGTGACTGCAGCCTTCCAGTATAGAGGTGAGTAGTAATGAGCGCTGATCCACCTTTTCAATGAGAAACTAATATACTTTTTTAAAACAGTCATTTAGGAAGGTGTATGTCACCCTTGAGTTTGTATTTGTGGCATCAAATATGAAGCCTCAGCAAATTAAGCAAAGTTTAGTATAAAAGCTGAACAGAAGGAACCTGCCACAGCCATAACTGATCTGAAATCCACCTACGACTTCCTTGAAAGCTCACAAGTTCACAATTCCAATGTGAGTACGAGCATTAAAATGTTAAATTCTAAGTACAGGGAGATTAAATATATGTAAAACTATCACAAGATAATCTCTTGGATAATTATAACACTTAGAAAACGTAGTACCAAGAAATGAAATAGTCTGATATACAGCACTGATAATTTAATATCACCAGTAAAAAAAACCTAAAGGGACAAATAGGTGGTTGCTATTGGACAGATTTATGTTGGTTATTCTTTGGTTCTTGCTCCGTATCTGACAAAATTGTATTTATTCATTTATTTTAGATTGGCAGGATAGTCATATTTTTCAACAAAAATAATAATTAGCACAGAAGCTAATCCTGAGTCTCTGTTTTTCAGGTTTTACTTACATTTACAGTGGATCTCGCATGTTTGAGTATGACCTAAGAACCAGTAGGTTGTACCGTCTGCTGAGGAACAGCTACTTCTTGCCTTGCAGTACCTTCTAGAAGATGCATCGATGCACAGGCCAAAAACACACCTTTTAGTTATAAACATTTAATATTTCATGCGTTGTGTCATCTGAGGTTGTATTTACTTTCTTTTAGACCTGGTAATGACCAGATGATTCTTTTTCTTTTGTTAATTTGTTGAACCATACAATGATAATTTGTGAAAAGACTGTATGAATAAAGTCTTCTATTTTTACTGTTTTCAACATTTTGTTTTGATTAAACTTGTTGTCAAAATGCTGCCTGTGTCATTGCAGGTTGTAAACCCACATCCCACTTTTACCTACTAATAATTTAGATAAATTAGAAACATCTTCGGGGCATGATGTTTTCCACAAGCTGTAGAACTAAACTGAGTCGCAGGATTTCAAAGTGTTACCAGTTGCTGAAAGCAGAAATGAGGACAGGGTGAAGTAACAGAAATGTTTACAGTAAATCCACACTGGCTTTCTCATTTTTCTTCCACAGCTCCCTCTCCTGTCTAATTTATAAATGACACCCTGAACCGTTTTTTTTTTTTTTGTTGTTGGTTTTTTTTCCCCAGTAAGCAAAGTTATTTACAGTATGAATACCCTGCCCTGATAGATCAGACCCACATCTGCTGCACAAATTCAGATTTGCTAAATTATCAATATTTAATTGGCTTAGATCCATTTGTTTATATATCTCATTGAATCTTTTAGATTTTTTTATGATAACACATTCAAATAAACATTGGGGCAGTAACTGTCTTAAAGATGAAGTCACAAAGCTTTAGCACTTTGTAATATTTCCATAAAGCGGTTTATGTTATGTTGCTCCTCTCTCTCTCCAAACATCTCATCATTAAGCTGTGCAACATATATAATATAGGGTCTGTGTTGATGTATATTCCTTGTTTCAAAATTTCCCACTATTCTGTTTTGGCCAGTCCGGTACTCCAGTACTCCTAACTGCTAACTTCTTCTTCTGCCATGACTTTGTAATGTGTGCAGAATGTGCTTTTGCTTTCGTCTTGAATGCATATGCTTGATGTGCTTGAAGGCAAAATACAGCCATGTTGCTCTAAAAGCGCACTGTGCTTTTCTGCATTAATGCTTTTATCACAGAAGTGTAAATTAGCTTCGTCCAGGACAGTGAAACAACCCCATACCATCAGGCTGGACGTTATTTGTTGAAGCCACGAATTCTTTAGCACTAAATAGAAGTGTAGAAACCGGATAGACAGATTTTCATTTCTATTTTCAGGGTACCACAAGTAAGGAACCGTTGACGAATTGAAAAAAAGAACTACAACAACCATAATGCCGAGTGGATGATGACGTCATGTGCACACACCCCTCATTGTGATTGGCTGCTGTATTTACCCTGCTGCTTGAAGGTGAAGCTAGTGGAGTTTGTTGAAAGCTGACTTTTAGTCCAAAATGTCATCCAGTGGACGTTTCACGATGCACGCTCAGATGTGCACCCGTCTGGTAAGTGGTGCGGTCTCAGTGCTGCTAGCTAGGTCTGCGTCATGCGGTGGTTGCTACGAAGACCTGCTGCTCGTAGCCGCGAACAGCTCTGCTAACAGTTGTGTCTCTGCAGCGTCCTTGACTAAACTAATATGAACAAACTAAACAGCCAGGAATCACTGCAGGTGAGGCAGTCAGCTGTTCTGGAGCCATTTCATTTCGCTTGGTGTGTTTTTGTAATCTTCCAAGCCCAGGACACACGTGCACCAGCAGCAGTAACAGCTGCTCCCTGACAACAACTTTAAAAGTCCAAAAGCCTTTTTCAACAACGTGCATGTCCTCTACGACGTCTGCCCTCTGTTCACAGCCAGTTCAAACAAGTGAATTCATAGCTTTCTCTTTACATTGAATTTCAGTTTGGTTTTACACGTCAGAACATGTAAGACTTACCTTCATGTTGGGCATCGCCAACACCTCATACAAACTATCAAGCATGGTGGTGGAAGGACCATGATTGGGGTCTGTTTTGCAGCTTTATTTAGACACATTGCTAAATGAACTGAGTATGGAATTATGTATGCCAGAATACTCTGGAGTCAGATGTGAGGCCAGTCCTTCAGCTCATCTAAGGTCCTGTCTGCACAGTTAGTGAAGAAACGTGGGAGTAAAAAAAAAGTTATGATTATGATTGACAGCTGTGTGACAAGACATCAAGAGAGCCATACAGCAGTGCAGTAAAGGGATGTTAGCAAGAGTGAGTGAGATGAGCTGAATTAGCTGATTAGTCATAGAGGGGAAAAAAACTTAGTTAGTATTACAAAAGGGGATTTTTTAATTTTTTTTTATTTTATTTTATTTATTTATTTATTTTTTAACGTGCCCTGTCTGGCATTGTGGCACTCAGAATCTTGTCTGGGCCCAACAGTTTTACTTTCTCAGGCGAAGCGTTACACCTCAGCCATGACGCTTCACTTGATATATAAATAAAACTTTGCTGTGGGTTTATTATAGATGCCATGGACACAGGGACATAAAAAAGAAAGAGAAAGAAATAGGAAAAGAGTTTAAAGGGAATGAAGGAAATAAAGTAGAGGAGAGAGAGAAGCGTAGAGAAGACAAGTCAACACCCTTGAAGTCTGCCTTTAGACCTGCAGAAAGAGGAAAAAAGGGGATTTTTAAGTTTTTTCCAAGTTTGTGAATCCCTACATTATTAACATTTCTACACTTCTAAACGTCTTCATCTTTGACATAATTTTTCTTAAACAGTGACAAAGTGTTGTATTTTTGTTCATCTGAGGTTTTATTTGTCCATTTTATGTATTATGACCTGGTGAGAACCATGTGATCTTTTTATTTTATTTTTATTGCTAATACAGTTAAAGGTTCAAAGAGGGTATTTTTGCTCATTTATAGTAATGTGGTTCATGCTGCTAGCTTGATCTAATACCATAATTCACTTTATTGAAAGTGGTCTATAACTCAGAGCTTCAGTTTGAACTCTAGGCTCTAATTGGACGTGACACCAGTAAGGACTTCTGCAGCTTGGAAAACGTCTTTGTTTATTTATCTGTTATAACTTATTTAATCTTTTTTTTTTTTTGATTTTTCTGAAAGTATTTGTGGGTCATTGCAGGTTCACAAATACCTTTCAAGAACATACACATCTCGCCCTTCACTTAATGTAAGTACATAAGCTGAGATTTCACACCGCCATCGTAGTTGTGACATTTGGACAGCACAATGTCACGGCTGTTTGTGCACGCTTGCAGGAAGTCGTCATCGTTAGTGCGGTCCGCACTCCAATGGGCTCCTTCAAAGGCACCCTGGCAGCCGTTCCAGCAACGAAACTGGGTTCCATCGCCATCAGAGGAGCCATAGATAAAGCAGGTGTGTTCATGCCGTCACTGTCCTCGTATTTCCAGAGTTTAAAGCCTGATCTGATATCAGCAGAGCGGCATCGTCAGCTGGTGTTGTGTGCAAACATGGAGTTCTGTCATCCTTTCATCAATGTTTGTGTTTAGGAATTGCTCCTGAGGAGGTGAAGGAAGTTTACATGGGCAACGTGCTTCAGGCAGGAGAAGGTCAGGCCCCCACGAGGCAGGCCTTGCTTGGAGCTGGTACGAACACGCTGTTGCAGTTTACCTGTGACGCGCCAGTGCTGTCATGGCAAAACTATTGCATCTTGCGCTCCCAGGCATTCCCAGCTTTCAACAAACAGCACTGTTCTTTTTATATGAAATAGTTGATAGAGAAGTAGTAATGGTGACGGAGAGTAATGCACACAACACAGTAGGATTAAAATCACTCTGAAAAGGACTATTGCAGTTTTTAAGACCTGTTTGTACCTTTGGTTATTCTACCAGGACTGACCCTCGGCACACCAGCAACAACCATCAACAAAGTGTGCGCCTCTGGGATGAAGTCCATCATGATGGCGGCCCAGAATCTGATGTGTGGACACCAGGTGATGTTAATTAGAGTTTGCTGAGACGGTACAGTTTACTGTTAAACAAACGTGTATATAGCAGATTTCTGCTGCATGTATCACCTCCTTTTATGTCGTTGATATTTGATCATTGATGATTGGATAAGACAAGATTTATTAGGACTAAATACAACATTTATGACTGACTGGAGGTACAGAGAATTCAGTTCAAATACGGTTCAACGATATTCATCCATTTTGTTCCATTTACGTTTGAGATGGACGAAGCGTGAATGATGAGACGATCTGGCCTTTAAAACTGAGTTGATGTTGACATCAACATCTTTTCTCTTTTTCATGTTGGACATTCCACATTTGAGAGGAAGTTTCACACATTTCATTGTGGACTGAATAAACATAAAATTAAAGTGACATATGTGTGAAATAATCCCACATTCAAATGTTTTTTATTCTTATCTGCAGAAGTCACATAATCAGCTGGACTGCACACAGCTGGATTTTATTAGTGTCACAAGAGCTCAGTAAGTGCAGAGGAGCAAAAAAGTATTTATTCAACCACCAGTTGTACCAGTTCTCCCACTTAAAAAGATGACAGAGGCCTGTAATTTCCATCATAGGTAAACCTCAACTAT
>JBAMYA010016427.1:0-17091 GCA_037176975.1 Arrhamphus sclerolepis | reverse complement strand
TCAGTTCCACCTAAAGTAAATCCAGTCAAAACTACAACAGCAGTGCGAACAACACGCTCACATCCTGAAACTGGAGAGAGTAAGTGATGATAAATCTCCCACACTGGGTCTCTTCACTACAGACTGAACTGGAGAAGTGTTTCCAGAGGGTTGTTTGAAGCTGGTGCTGTCCTGTCAGAACTGGATGATTGGAGCGGGGTGTCTGTTGCACTTCACTACACGCTAAACAGTAGCACAGCTACATGTTGCTTAAAAGTATCAAAAATGCGTATCAAATAAACAGAGTTGCTTGACACATATTTATATTGCAAATAATCCACTTTTAATGTTTGTAATCGATGCATACATGACCTTAATTCACAATGAAAGCTAGAAGCGGATGCAGGGCTAATGCTCTGCTAGCTTTATTTTTAGCCTTTTATTCTTTGTCAGCTTCACAAGATTGAACACATTCAGCAGAGTGATGCTCAAGTACTGGATTAAATTAGTGTCACAAATGTTTTGGTTCCTGTTCCAACATGAGTTATTTTTTTACATCACAGGCAGTATAAATTGTTTTCTTTGCTACTTTCTGTGCTCACAATGGAAAGCTTTCACAACATGCTTCCCAATGAGACATTATGACGTGTTTATGCTCACTGAAAAAAAGTGGTTTTCTTCATGCTTACTGCCGCTGTGCAGATCATGGTTCCAATATCAGTTGGCAGTCAGAGTCAACTGGACTAAAAATGGACAATTCCAGATGCACCAGATGATCAATTGACGCATCTCGAACAAAAGTTTTTGGAAGAGGTGAAAAAAATACAAGAAAATGATGTGTCTTTATTTCTAGCTATTTTGTAACCAATTCACATACAATAACTGCAGATTCCATGCAGACTGGCCTCACAGCAGACCTAGAGTAAATGTGAAACAGATTCCTGGTATCTTCTTTAAGATCATGAATTAAACAGGGGAAGATCTCGCTTCACTTGCACTTGTCCTCTAAATCACAGCCTGATATTTGCAGGGCCGGGCTGCAGCTGCTTTGCTGAAGCTTCCTGAGAAACCAGAAGGACAGGGAAGCTCTGCTGTGTGTCACTAAAAGGGTTACAAGTTCATTAATGCAGGTTTTCATGCTGTGAGCAGCCTGACTCTGATCAGGAAACTAAAACCACAAAAAGTAAATATCGACAACCCTGCATGACAGCAATGGCAGGCCGGAAACCAGGTGTCTGTTGTAAAACAATAGCATTACTACTAAGTATAACACATTTATGTATTTTTTGTCTGTTACCAGTAAATGTTTGTTCAGGATTTATCATTTGCACCAATGATCTGGTTTCCACGCACAAATGTACTTGCACAACGCTGCGTGTGTATGAACATGGCTGCATGCACGGATGCTGTTTTCACCTGCTGCAGCCTGCTACTAGCTGAGCTCCCAGGTTTGTGCGGAGTGATGCAGAGCAGGCGTGTGATGTGATGTTGGTTTCCACCAGAGAGGAGGTGAGAACTGACTGCATCACTGAGCACTGTGCATGTGCACGAGCATTGCTGGCAATCAGTGAACCTCCAATAATAATAATAAACCTGTAATTTATATTGACTGAGCTGTATGGAAAAAAAAGAAGAGTGTGCCTCTTTGAGATATGTGGTACAGGTTTATGTGGACATGCGTGTGTTTCAGATCAGTTCTTGAAGCCCAGAGGAGCCTCTTGAGTCAATGAAAGTTGTTCCACCATTAGACTGATAGAACTGGCTTTCAACTATTTAACTTGGCTCAAAACATTTGCATGTACAAACTAACATATTACACAAACGTCTCCAATATATTGCTAGAATTTTGGTCCATACCTCCTTGACAGAACTGGTGCAGCCAAAGTTCTGTGGGTCTTCTTACTTGTCTTTTCAGTGAAACCTACATGACTGTGCTCAGAGCTTTGTGATGGTCACGCACATACCTTCACTTTGTTGTCCTTAAGCCACTGCAACTAATTCGGAGGAATGCCTGAGGTCACAGTCCATCTGTACGACTTATCCACCCAAAATAAGAGACAATTTGGCTAAAGTGTTGAGATGCAGGTGCAATCTATCCACGGAGACTTCTTTCCTAATGATGCCATCTGTTTTGTGAAATGCACCATTCGTTCTTGTTGTAAAGTGTCCCTCTACCACGATGCTACCACTGCCATAACTTCACAGCTGGGATGGTGTTATAAGCCCCCTCCTTTTTTCTCCAAACATAATAATTATTGCGGCCAAACAGTTTAGTTTTATTGTCATCAGACCACAGGACACACTCCTGATTGAACATTTTATCTGAAATAATTATGCTCTCTTCATGGTTTCAGCCAGCATCTTTAAAAGGTCTTTTTTTTAATGTTTTGGGTTCATTTGCAACATTCCACACCAAAGCCACATTCTTCTCTGGGGCACAGAAGCTGGCTGCTTCCTGAGTGGTATGATCGCTGTGTTTGAACTAATGAATGTGGGGCCTCCAGGCTTCTGGAAATTGTACTCAAAGGTCAACTAGACTTGTGAGAAACAACAATTACTTTTCTGGGTTCTTTTGATTTATCCCATGACGTCATGCAAAGATGCTTGTGTTTTAAGGTGTACCCTAAAATACATCTACAGGTGTGCCTCAAATTAACTGAAATGAGGTCAGTCAGCTTATCAAAAGCTTGCCATCAGGTGTGACTCTCCTAGTATTTTAAGACAACAATCAACTCATCAGAGTTTGAAGAAAGTGAGTTTGAACAACCTTGAACCAGGTTCAGGTGCTGGACTGGTGCTTGAGCAGCTCAGAGCTGAATCTACTGCAGAGCATTGAAAAATAAATGGTTTGTCACTGCAGCACTACACCATTAGGCCATTATATCTTTTCACTGTGATTTTAACTTCCCTTGAGAATGCAAACACTGCTTTTGAATTCAACATAAAATAGTCATTGTGAATGCTGTTTTCTACAGCCAATCAGACTGATTTTGGATGCTGAATTTAAAATACTTAAAGCTCTTCCACTGCTGCATCCAAGTGATTTCCATGTTGTATCAGGTTTTTTTTTATTCCTTTCTTTCAAACCAAGCAAACTAGAGGCTGCAGCGGTCTTTTGCAGCTTGCCCAATCTTCATTCCTTTTCATTGGCTTCTTCTACACTTGTTCTTGCTACCTGATAATAAAATAATCACACAGCACAGTACACTGCGCTGCAATCTTTCTGCTTTTGTCGTCACTACGTAACACAGACTGATTATCATATTTGTCCATCTGGGATGTGCTGTGGCCTGTGGATGCTGGTAAAGTGCTGCAGAGCTAATGGAGGAGAGGGAAGGAGATGATAAGACATGCTGAAAATGATGTGGTAAACTCAAAAGAGAGGAAGAGATGGAGAGGCAGAGAAGGCTGCGATGGAAAGGTGCTTTGAGAAGGGAATCCACAGCGGGAGCAACTGGGGGTGTCACCATAGAAACAAAGGAGGGTCCACTAATCTTATTAGAGGCAAACAGCCATGAGACCAGCTCAGTCTCAGAGAAAGAACACTTGTTTCTTTAGAGTCATATGTTCATATTTCTACATGCACACAAGAGGTTAATAAAATTAACTGTAAGCAGATGATTGATAACAGTTTTTTCATATGATTGATAATTATAACATATATATATATATTGCACAGTGACTATCTGTTAGCTTTTGTCTAGTCTTCCTGTAAACACATCTTAAGGTTCCCAGTGAGGTTCCCTGCTTAGATGCCTCTGAGCCCATGTAGTCAGCACTTCGTCTGGGGCAAAGATACATCCTCAGATGCACTGAAACACATCTTCAGTGATGTTTCTGAGATCATTGGTTGTTTCGGGTCTTTTGTCATCATACACCTGCACTCATCTGACCCGGCCAGGGTTGATCAGATCCTGACAGCACTGGCACGCAGCTCAAAGTGGTCCTACCAGAGCACTCCATCATGAGCACCTGCTCTGCAGCGACTGATGTCAGCATCACAACTGGCCTCAAGAAGGTTGAGCTGGGAACTTGAGTTGTCGCCTAAGATTGACTTGAAGCCCCCAGCCTGACCATAAGGCAATTAGCCTAACGGTACATTTGTGCTGGAAGTAGGGCTGCTCCCCTGTCTGTATAAAACTAACAGCCCCATGATGGCAGACATGATTGTTGTTAGCCAGAAATGGCACTGGAGTTAGACTTCCTAGTTGGGTTATGAAAGATTACGCAAAACACTAGCAGATCATTATCAGCTCATTTCTTTTTTAAGCTGTGCGAACTGCTGATAAATTTCCTAATTCTGAGGTACAAAACTGCAGCATGATGAGAAGCTGAAGTCAAATGGAGATCATAGGCTATGCATGAGTGGGTAGAGTCAGTTATCCTCCAACTGGAAAGTCTGTGGATCAATTTCCAACACTGCCAAACATGTCAAAACTATTCTTGGGCAGAACAGTGAACCCCACAATGCACTGCAACATGCTTATTAAGGAAGAACAATAGAAGCAAAGTGCTACTGTATATATAGTGCATATATATAATTAATGCCCTCTCTCATATCCTCTCATCTCTCTCTCTTCCCCTCCTCTGTAATCCTGTTGGCTTTAAACTTGGAGGAAACACATCTCCAACACAGAAAGAAAAAATAAATTCCCACTCTGCATTTGAGGTGCGTTTTTCTGACATAAGACAGCACAATGACACCAGTAATTTGAGTTTAGGTCTGTTGGGTTATGCAAATTTTAGCTTTTATTGTTGAACTGACTGACATCATAACTCACTGACTGACAGCTTTAAAATAATAAAAAAAATCACAAAAGCTCTTAAACATTTAACAACATGATTAAAGTTCACTTGAGCTCAGTGGAGATGCAAAGTCCTGTCACAGCAACTCTGATCTCATACTCTCACACTCCCAGTGAGTGTGTGTGTGTGGCCATATGTACGTGTGTGTACTATTGTGTGTGTGTGTGTGTGTGTGTGTGTGTGAGTTCCTTATTCACCAGGTGGCTCATTGCTGTGACAGTGGGAGAAGCGAAGTGCCGCCTGCATTTAAATACATATGCACAGAAATGACTGAAAATGTGCCACAAATTGACTTCAAGAGAAATCAGTGGTAATGAAGGCAACCCAGCTAGGGGCTGATGGGAGCCATGACGCCGTTTCTTAGAAGATAAATTTCAATAATCGTTGTACAACCCCAGGCAGACAAAAGTGTGGAATCATCATTCTTGGATCATTTACATTCAGCTGTGAGTTTTGTAAAGTTCTATGCTCACTTTAACATTCTAGCTTTGTAAAATAAAATCAAGCATGAAAAAAAAGAAATTAAATTAAATTAAAAAGGCATTTTATTCAAAACATGAAAAAATGAATGAAATAATTTTTTATTCAAGTAGTGGAAGAAAGGAATGAAATCATTAACAAATAAGCAATTATATTTTTTTCTTAATAAGTGTCTGTGAAGAGATGCTTTTTCATTCTGAAAAAATGATTTCATCATTACTAGAGCTGGGTATCACTGAAAATGTCTTGATATCGATACCAAAATCAATACATTGTCATGGTTACCAGTGAATTAAAATTCATTTTACCATGTAGAATGCTGCATTAGAACTTAACAATAGAAAACAATTACTTATTTTTGAAATGGGTTCAGAAGCTAATACAAAATGCTGAAACCTCACTTAGCATCAACAGATGCCTGCATTATTCTCTAGTTCAAGTTTTTAAGGAAGACAACCTGAGCAAAGCAAAAGTTGTGCTAACAACAGCAGTCAAATCTTTTCTACACGGTTCTGCTCAGGTTTTTAATGATTTGAATTAAATTCAGGTACCAGCCCAGTCTCTGTCTCAGTCTCTGTTCTAACATACAAGATTTAAACATTTGTCCCTTTTCTGACTTTTCTCCTGTGACAAAGAATACAATTGAAGCAACTTAAATTCTCATCAAAAGCACAGGTTTAAGGGCCGCTGCATAGCCTAGTGGTTAAAGCAGGCAGCCTGTGCACAGAGGTCCAATCCTCAAGCAGTAGTCGCGGTTTCAACTCCTGCTCCATGACCCTTTGCTGCATGTCTCCCCCATTCTCTCTGCTCCACATTCCTGTCTCTGCTGACTGTCAATAAAGGCCACTAGTGCCAAAAAATCTTTTAAAAAAGCACAAATTTAAAATGCAACTTATATGCAGATGATATTCAGCTGTGTTGTGACTGGATGAAGCTAATCAAATAGCCTTATTAGATGCATTTAGCTGGTGATGATCCATTCATTTGAATCATTCATCATCTCTGTCCTGACTCACTCCTTTTTTCTTCCTTTACCTGGCTGGCTTTCAGCAGGAGGGTCCCCCCATGAGCAGGGGCCTGTTCAAGGTTTCTTCCAAAGAGGGAGTTTTCTAAGTCTAAAGGCAACTTGTGTAGTAATAGATGCTATATAATAAAACTGAATAGAAATTTTAACTGAATATTATTGGTCATTTTCAAATTACTTGCATGAGCCATGTAGAAAATATGTACACAAGCGATAACCACACAAAGTTCAGAACAAAAAGGCTCTACGTATTTAATGTAACCTCCATCAGAACCAAGCAAAGACTTAACACTTTTTAAGGAGTCTGTTCCATATAGATGTCTACATTTGAATACATTAATTAGGATTCCAGTCTATTTAGGTTTAAGAGGTTGCTGGATGTTCTGTTTCCATTAAAGACATTGAAAAATAAATATTTGATCGAATAAGAAGACTAGGTCATGTTTCAAAGATACCATCTCCAAGCAGCTTCATCTTGCTGTGACTTAAACATTATTCAGAATTGGAAGGTCTGTGGGACTTGAACCAACCTCCCAGGACATGGCTGCAAGAGGAAATGGGAGAAAACCTGCTCTCCTATACAAATTCACACATTCTGTCATCCAGGGATTTGGAGTTTCAAAGGTGAAAAGGTTGTGTCTAAATGTGCGAATACTCCCACTCTTTGGTTAAAGCGTTCTGCCAGAGATGCTGCGCTCTGCTGTTCTTTAAGTGTTTTACATCTCAGAGGGCTGGACCTGTGAAGTGTCTTTCTAGTACTATTGACCACTAGAATGTGATTTACATACAAACTACATTTACATGAGCGAAGTCTCTGCTGCTTGAAGGCTTCAGATGGAAACCATTTGACTCTAAAGTTGGTGATTTTCAAATCAATAGATGGGCAGCTGTATTTTATCCTGCATATCTGATGTATTTTGAAAAAAACATAAGAACTTTAAATCATATAAATCTATCTGTATAACAACTCCAATGTATAGACACGTTTTAACTCTAGAGAAACAGCCTGATAACAGTGATATTTCAAGTTAAAGTGAAATCATTTTAATACACTTAACTGTTACACAGATCAGGTCTGTTTACCTGTGGAGATATTTTTAAGCACATGTATATTTGTACAATCTTTGAGATTATAAGACAAGGTGGTGTAGATATGCTCAAAAGTAGTTTAAAAGAAGTTGGTCTATGCAGAGACAAGCTTTTAACAGATGAAAATACATTGAAAAGATGAACATTACTGGAGGTCTCAGTCCTTCTGAAATCCCCAAAGAAAAAGCTTCTACAGCATCACAACAATGAGCATTTTAGCTTGTGTTACACACTAAGATATATTTTCACGTTATTTTGGATTCTTCTTAAACAAGCAAACAAACAAACAACAAAAAAAGGTGAGTATATAAAGAGACCCTTGTTCAGTGTCTTTTAGTAGCCTCTACCATGAGGTCCACTGTAGCTCTTAGAGCTAACTTCATCTTATATCCATCATTTATCACCGTTGTTGGTGAGTGACATCACACCATAAGAGGATGCAGTTGTCACGACAGTGGAAACTGAAACTGATAAACTGTCTTAATGTTGTTTTAAAAGTACAAAAGAAATGTACCAAAAACCAAAACTTGCAGGTACTGCAATGATGGCAACACAAACTGTCGACTCACACCCATCAGCTCCCGCCAGGTTTCCAAGCTCTATAGATGATATCTAACCTCAAACCACTGAAGCATAGTTTGCTCAGAAATAGCTTGGATTTTGTTGTTGCAATAACATGAGACTGGAGCACATACATGTTTTGAGCTCAGCCTGAGCTCAGGCCAAAGGCAGTATTCATATACTGAGGAAAATAAACTGATAAACTGGCGTCTGGACAAAGGGATGCATAACATGGCAAAATAACCAACTCTGCAAAAAGCCTCCTAAAGATGTGTGATTTGGGTGTGTCCCTCATCCAGAGCATCAGGAGCACAGCTTCTTTGATCCTTCTGTACAGACAGATATTCGAGCTTCGTGGCCACACACTGATTCTCCCAGCATGCTCTCTGCTTTTATCTTCCCCAGCAAATGAACGTAAACAGGGCAGCATGCAGAGAATCAGTTAGTAAATGAGTGCAGACAAACAATCCTAACACCTCTGCAGGATCCCGACCCCTCCTTGACAACCAGCTCTCAGATCAATCAGCTCCCTGTAGGAGGTGCTGGTGAAGAAGAGGGGAAACTGAACACCCCTCCCAGGTCACCAGCAGCAGCTACAGACACCTCAGTCCAAAACAGACACCTCTATCTCTCTCTATCCAACACATCCATTCCTGCTACAATATCAACATAGCTGCTTTGTTCAGTGCAGAACCAAAACAATAACCATTTTAGAGTATTATTGGAAGGATATAAACAATACCAGGAAGCTGTAGCAATGACTTAAACCAGTTTACAACAATAGAAGCCTTGAATAAGACATGTTACTACAGGTCTGAACTCATAATGTACAGGGAGAGGTTCTGAGAGAAGTGACTGAGATTTGGAGAAAACCAGAATAATATAATTATTATAAAGTTCAAAGTGGGGCTGCTGCATAGCCAAGTGATTAAAGCAGAGAGCCCATGTAGAGGCCTACAGTCCTCCTGCAGCAGCCACGAGCTCAACTCTCAGCTCGCAACCATTTGCTGTGTCTCCCCCATTCTCTCTATCTGCCCCACCTTCTGGTCTCCTGACTTCAAAATAAAAGGCCACTAGATCCAAAAACAGTGACAGAGTTTGAAATTCATGATAAATTATAGTAAAATTCTGAAAATGTACATTGTTTTGTTCATATTAAGAATGTTAAGATTTTTGTAAAGACAAATGACTGATAAATATAAGTAATTCTAACAAGTAAACTGCACTTTAGAATAGGAGATAGTAGTGATGACAAACATCACCAAATTACTTAACAGCAGCACAGAGGAACTTTTGGGACTTTTTTGCTCAGTGCGTCTCCCTACAGGTGTGGAACTCAAGTCACTGTCACAAAACTGTCTGAGGTTGTGTTTTTTTATACTGGCCTCATTTAGGTTGGCCCAAAGGAGTTTTGGTAGAGAGTGCAGTTCACCTGGGAAAGTGTGAACACAACAACCATAACCAACAGCCATGCCAAGATCCAGCTGAAGAGGTGGTCTCAGTACGCCTGTCAGTAAACTCTGGTGCAGTTCAGTTGTGGCGTAAAAGATCGACGACCTCAGGCTGGCCCGAATACAGGGTTGACAACATATGTTTGAGTCAAAGAAGCTTTGTAGTCCGCTGGAGAGTGCATTGTTGGTTGTGAGGGAGCATGTAAACATGAGAAAGTTAAGTTATGCCGTCACAGACAAACGACTTTCAGAAGCTTTGTTTACCTGCTATTTGGCTTGTCTAGAGTGGCACAAACAAATAATATTGAAAAACTGGATGAATCAACAACATGTAGTTGTTGTGTCACCATGTTTTCAGATCATTGTTTCAGGCTAGTTGTCATGGAAACAGCATTCTGCCAAGACTACTATTAACCAGTGACAGCGCCGACTGTTGTCACATGACTTCTGGTGCTGCGTTTGGGTTTGAGTGATAACAACATTATCTGAACACAAACTAGACAAAGATTATACATAATTTGGTGCGTGCCGAGGCACACCAGCATATTTGAAAAAATTACTTGTTTGATCTGATTGTTCTTCCTTCATTACATTCTTGAGTTTCTTAGTCAGTCATAATGTTCACTGTAGTTCTGTAAGATAGTTTCATCACTATTGATAGGGGACATCATGCTGTAAAGCAAAAGGATTTTGTCACAGGAGATGGCTGGGACTGGAGTCCAGAGTTACCTTTACTGGTTTCTGCCAACAGCAGGGACAGGAGACCACAAGAACATGACTTCACTGAATAAAAGAAATTTAATCATTATTCAAAAGAAATTAAATGTGATATTTTAAAATAAACATAGCTTGTTTGCAGCTTTAATTTTAGCACAACCATTAAAATAACCATTATTTCAGTTAAACAGATCAGTAACATAAAGAAGGGAATATTCCAACATCCTGGAACGAAGAGATAACATTTTGTTTGAGCAACAGATGATGTAATGTTGTGTTTTTAAACTGAGACCTGTTGTAACAGGAATGGAGGTTTTGTTGTGATGATTTCTAGTGAAATTTGATCGTCACTGTCACAGCGTAATCCTTTTTCTGTAGAAACAACAACATGATGTATGGCTGATTTCTGAGCTTCATACAGTTTCCATCACTCTGGTCCAACTCAAGACATGTTTCCCATACGATCCTACAGGCCTGGTGGGCTGGCAAAACATCATGAATCAATATCCAAATCAGCTACACGTAGGAACCGTCTACACCACACTGCAGTGATGAAAAATCATTTTACCTGCGTAATGTACCACTTTTATGTGGACCAATTTCATCTGCGATCACTGGGAGTTCAGTTTAGTTCCTCTTCTGTCTGGCAAACCTGACAAAGAATAATTAATCCTTAAAAATTACAAAAATCCTATGAATGCTGTCCCACATGCTTCATCAGCATAGAAAGGTTGACAAATGAAATGAAATTGTGTGAAATAAAGCAACTTTGTTCAACTGTGGCCTTCACAGTCACTGCATAAACTGACCGCAGGTCCCTGCTGAGCAGAAAACTTATATCTCCATTGTAATATAATAATAATTTACTGCTAATGGACACAAATTTATAAATATATTGAACAACTGAGAATCAACAAGAGCTTGAAACATCACAATCTGACAGCAGAACTTCCGGAACAGATTTGGATGTACTGGGATGGTAAATGTCATTATAATATCTTGTTTGAGCCCATTTTCAGGAGTCTGAGGACAAAACTTCAGGAAGATATTTACATCTGAGGTATTTTCTATGCTGAGTGCTATTGGAAAACCAAGGTAAGGATTGGTGTTTTTTACTATTGAAGGAACATTAGAGCATAAGGTGACTTTATTCTCTGTAGACTGAGCAATATGCCTTAAGTTTACCGTAGTAAATATGACACACAGCTTTTATCAAAGAGGACAAACTGTACTCTAATTCATCAACACTGAAACCACATGAATTATTCATTTATTTGGTGCAGGTCTTCTCTTCTGCGAAGGCTCATTAGCGACGAGCTCAATGCATAAAGCTGCAATCTGGTTTCTAATTGACTTCCATCTAGGCAAACATGTTGCTTTGAGATTTAAAGCATCTGCACTTCTCAGTTCTGCAGGAGGTATGGCAACACAGTGATAAACTTTACATTTACAGCTAGTCAAATAAGATGCTTTTATATAAATAAGAAACAATATTCAAGCTTCAGTACAACACGCTAATCTATTTAATCCATTTAAATGGCAGAGTTAAAATAGAACAGGTGCAGAAGTGCAAAGTACAAAATACTGCCAAAAGTATTCACTGATACATCAAAATAATGTAAATCAGGTGTTGAAATCACTTTCATGACCACAGGCATACCAAATCCAGCACCTATGCCGACTGTTTTGACAAACATTTGTGAAAGAATGACTCACTCTCAGGAGTTCAGTGAATTCCAGTTTGGTTCTGTGATAAGATGCCACCTGTGCAACAAGTCCACTCGTGAAATTTCCTCACTCCTAAATATTCCACAGTCAGCTTCCAGTGGTTTTATAACAACGTGGAAGAGATTGGGGACTGACAGGAGCTCAGCCACATGGGACTGTTTTTCAGGACCTGAGGTTGGCCATTTAGTTCCAGTGAAAGAAACTCTGAATGCTTCAGTGTACCAAGAGATTTTGGACAATTTCATGCTCCCAACTTGGTAGGAAAAGTTTGAAGTTGACCCCTTAGTCTTCCAACATGACTGTGCACTAGTGCACAAAGCAACGTCCATAAGGACATGGATGAGAGTGTTTGGTGTGGATGAACTTGAATGGCCTGCAC
Organism: Arrhamphus sclerolepis; assembly: GCA_037176975.1. Classification (NCBI taxonomy): domain Eukaryota; kingdom Metazoa; phylum Chordata; class Actinopteri; order Beloniformes; family Hemiramphidae; genus Arrhamphus; species Arrhamphus sclerolepis. Next base: position 4,877 of record JBAMYA010016427.1, on the reverse strand, counting down.
AGTGTCCTGACTTGATAGAACACCTTTGCGATGAATTAGAGCAGAGACTAAGAGCCAGACCTTCTGGCCCAACATCAGTGAGTAACCTAACAAATGCACTTCTGGAAGAATGGTCAAAAAATTCCCATAAACACACTCCTAAACCTTGTGGACAGCATTCCCAGAAGACCTGAAGCTGTTATAACTCCAAAGGGTGGACCAACGTAATATTGAATCCTATGGGATAAAACTGGGATGCCACTTAAGTTCATATGCGAATCAAGGCAGTTGATTGAATACTTTTGGCAGTATAGTGTAAGGTTTGAATCTTAGAGTGTTAGAGGTGTCAAGAAAGGAAGTGACAAAAAAGTGATGAATCTTCAGGAGACTTCTTGAAGGGAGAGAGGGACACTCATGCTATGATAGCAAGTAGCTCTTTCCACCATGAAGGAAATGGAAATGAGAGCAGCCTGGCAGTACCAGAGAACACTCTTCAGAAGAACAGGGTGGATGGCGAAGAGAATACGCTTAAATTAATGACTTTAAATAGCTAGTGGAGATCTCTCATTTTGTATGCAGAATAAGTGATTTGAATTTGATTCAGGCAGCCATGTGTAGACAGTTGAGGTCAATATGTAATACAGTGACATGTCTTTTTTGACTGGTTAATACAGCAATCATGCCACAGTGTTCTGGAGTGTTCACAATGCATGAAGAGAGACATGCTAGAAGAGCACTGTAGGATTCAAGGGGAGAGATAACCATGACCCCTACCAGGACGTGGGCAGCATATCAAGTCAAATAGAGTCAGATTGATGAAGATGATGCTGTAAATCCCTCTTCTCTTTTGACCACAAGACATGGCATCCATGGTTTCCACAAAGAGCTTCAAATTTTGATTAATATGAACTGTCTTCCATTTTTCCTCAGACTATTTTAGATGAGTTTTGGTCCAGGGAAGACATTGGTGTGTCTGGATGGTGTTCACATATAGCTTATTCTTTGCATGAAACAGTTTTAACTTTCTGGCAATGTTCTTGAATGTAGCACAAAGTGTTTTACATGTCTAAAAATTATACAATATTATATAAAAACAGGCCCAATCCTCCCGCCCACACACACAAAAAACACCCACTGTCCCAGATACAGAAAATAAAATAAAATAAAATAAAATAAAATAAAATAAAATAAAATAAAATAAAATAAAATAAAATAAAATAAGGTTGAGCACAGAGGAACCAAAGAGGAAACACCATCTTATTGAGCCGTTTGCAGGGGATGCCAGCCCAGCCAGCCCGTCCATCAGTAGGAGTCACCTCCTGCCACCCAACGGCGCCAGAACCAGACCCCCAGCAATTTTACATAACTGATAAATGTTGCAGAAGAGCTGCAAAAAGCATCGCTGGACACAGCGGCAAAATCTGCAAAGTTGCCATGATGTGAAAACAGTCGAACATTCTATATTTCAGATGTCGACATTCCGATTGGTTGTTGCTGAACCGTGTTATAGCTCATTTCCATAAAGTTTGACTGAGGTTTAACTTTCTTTTATTGCTCAAGATGCCCAAGTTTCATCGTTTAGAAAATGTTCATTAGCTGTGCAAGTGATGGCAAATGCACAGAACAGAGATTCAGCAGAAATTTTCTACAACTACATTTAGGTTCCCTGTAGGCTAACCTTCAGTTTTACAGGTTCCAGTATATTCACATTACTCCAACATGTTCCCATTAATTCTGATGGAAAGTGTCTTACTTTGAGTGACAAAGGCATCAATCAGTCAAGATTGATGCCTATGGGGAACTATGGGGAAGCTGTTAAAACAACATAACAGAGCTTGAAAACCCCAAACAAAAAGAAAAAAATCTAAAATTATTTCAGCAGTAGTTAAACTTATGACAAACAAAATCACACTCCCACCACAGCCTGAGTGCATCTGCATTAGGATTATGTAAGTTGCTGTGTGAGTCGCACTCAGGAAGACACGGCTCCCAACTGCCAATCAAAGTATCCAACTAGTCCAACAAGTCAGATGGTGTCCTCGCCTTGCTGATATTGGATTAGCAAGTTATATATATATTTTTGCCTTCTACAATATGTCCTGTGCATTTGAGTTTGATTGATATTAGGCTGTAGTTTATTTCATAATAGACTGGTCAAAAAATGCACATGTGTTGCGTTGCTCCTAGGAAGGTTCACACAGCAACAGTGGTTTACCACAGTGCTAAAGAGCATATTTTAACATGGTGTTGATTTAAGGTTGAAACAAACACATCATGACTCTGGGGTTCAAATCAAGATCACATTCAGTAATCAGTCAAGATGTACCACCATCTCCTTCAGATAGAGGAGCAGAAAAAATATGGTGCAACATAAACTGAAGACAGCCCATATAACATATAGCTTGTTAAAGAACTGTTCAAGAGCTGATTGCAGCTGCAGCATTCATGCTTTGTGTGGTATTGAGCTTTCACTGGGAGCCCTTGTTTTCTCTCATGGCTTCTTCTGTTTTCATATGCACTGAATCCCACACTGTTACTACTGTTGGCCCAGCGTTTGCACAGAGAGCTAGCAGTCTCTGTTGTTGGTTCAGAGCCTGGTGCGAATACTGCTGAGACTACCAGGACCCTCTGTTGATCACAAGCCATTTACACAGCAAACACACACCAGCTCTTCTCATAATTATACCAGTGTGTGTGCCAGTGCACCGCGTACATGAGAACACAGTAACAGCAGATGGTAGGCTTACAGGAAAACAATCACCAATTTCTCTTTAGTTCCTTCATTGCAAACACTGTTTTAATCTGACATTACAGTGCATCATCACATTTTATTAATGTATACCCAACATCATGACTCCAACTGCAACAAAACAGAGACTAACTGGTCACACATTAAGCAAACAGCTAGAAAATACATTCTTCTCAGATGCACAAAATGACTGCCAAGAGTGTTGGAAAATAGGAAAGCGTCGCATAAGATCTCTTTCTAGAACAAGACTGAAGCTCACGCTTGACCAGCTCCAGTGTTTTAATCAATTCACCAGTAAAAGTACAAGCAATAGTGTTAGGTTTACTACATGGACTTTCCCAAAACCTTACAGGAAATGACCAGAAAACTGCACTTACAGGATACTGCTACATCTCTCTAAGTGTCCCTGACACAGACAGGAAAAGAATGAATTTCTGATGACATGTAGTTGATGTATTTAAAACTCCAAATCACAAAAAATATCACACAGAAAATAGCAATAAAACACAACAATACTCAAATTTAATTTGTGGCAGGAGATGATGCTGCTCAACCATCTCAATGTCTTCTTTGTGTATGAGTCTTCTCTACAGCCAGCTAACAGAAATGCAGTGACCATCTCTACCACTTCCATGTTGAGTTCATCGTTGTGGCTTTTTTTTTCTTCATCTTTCTTGTATTTTTCTTCTATGCATTGCTGTTTGTCAAACCGCAAAAGTGGTGCATTACTGCAATAAGATGGAACAGAACTGTATGTCAGTACATCCATCACTGTTAAAAGGACTGAGGAGGAGGTCAGTCCTGGTAGGGTTCCAGCCTCTGAGGTTTTACCCCGGACCTCTGCTAATGGAAACGCAATTATTGTGCTGAACAATGTTTCCTTAAATAGGAATAAAAGCAAGGCCTTATTTTTGACCTTAGGATTACTCAGGATGGATTTTAATGCCAAGTGTAAACAGAGCTAAAGTACTAAAATCTTCATTGTCCAAACTTTATTTATAATGTGTTAACGCCTAAAATGCAGTTGACAAGAAAAAGCATCAAATATCCTGTTCATACTGTCTACAAATAAATAAAGAATCACAGCATTTTTTGTACTACTATGCCTTCTTTTTTGATTTTGAGTTGCTAAAGAAACACTAATATAAACAGTTGTTACTGGCATCTCAGTTTAGATTTTTGTTTTTGGGATTTTTGTCAGTTCTCCTTGTATCATTGTGTTCTCTTCTCTTCTCTTCTCTTCTCTTCTCTTCTCTTCTCTTCTCTTCTCTTCTCTTCTCTCTTCTGCCTTGCTAGTCCATCCTGTTTCCTCTGTTTCCTGCTACATGTTGTTGCCCTGCCTCTTTGCTAGTTCTTTAGTGATTCTGCTACACTCTTTTGGAGAAATAAAAGGACTTTTTACATTCCTCTGCCTCCCACTCTCTTGTATTTGGTTTCATGCCCAGAAACATGTTGAAGTGTAGCACAACAACAACAACAAACAAGTGTAAGCTAGAACACGTCTTTTGGGACTGGACTGAATTGTAAATGAGATATCTGCCAATTTACCTTTACCTGTGGAATAAGAAAAGTGTGTTGTACATCCTGATTGTGAGCAACTCATTGCTTATAATCATGTCCTTACAAAAAAAACTACATTGTTTGCTAAGCATCCTACAGGGAGAGGTTGTATTCAGATAAGCTTTTGTCAAAGATAAACTTTGTTACTGGATGTCTAGTCGTATATCGCTGCTCACAAATTCATTTGTGTTTATTAGTAAAACAAATGAACTATCAGCTGCATAAGCTAAATCCTTGGGACCGCCCCAAGACGTGGTGAAGTGATGAAACTGCTTTCCTGTGAAACTGTTATATATACTCTGTGTTAAACTAGAATGAATGGCACATATTGCAGCACCGTGTGTGTGGTCTTCCTCTGCAGAGATCTGGTCTGGGACGGGGCAGATCGATCAAAAATGAAAAGCTAATATTGCCACTTCAGGGTTTCCCACACATAGACTAATGTGTGGCACAGCGCCACAGAACCTATGGAGAACAAATAGGCTCAATATATCTGTACGTGATACCACTTGACTTGTGTGTGTGTGTGTGTGTGTGTGTGTGTGTGTGTGTGTGTGTGTGTGTGTGTGTGTGTGTGTGTGTGTGTGTG
>JBAMYA010016366.1:0-17094 GCA_037176975.1 Arrhamphus sclerolepis | reverse complement strand
CGAAAAAGAAGAAAAGGTCGGGGGGGATATATGCAGAGCGTGTGTGGTTTTGTGCATGATGTCAAAGACACCCCATACACACACACACACACACACACACACACACACACACACACACACACACACACACACACACACACACAAAGATGACCTCACGTCAAATATTAACTTTCTCCTCAAAGGTAACAAGGTTCTTCAAAGGTTCTCCTGAATATGTAAAAACCCTTCATGTTTAGCATTTTTACCATGAGTGGGAAGATTGCACAGAAACTGCTTTTAAATAAAGTACTTTGAGAATTTCTTTTATTCAAAAGCGTTTTTCTAGTCTGTTTTATTCATTGGCCCTTATCTGACCCCCTGATTGACATTATCTAAACAAGAAGCTCTGCTTTGATTTCAAGCTGTGTAAGCTCTCTTTCAGATCTTATGTAAATACATGAGTAATTATTAATTTATCTGATCAGACGCTCCTTAATTGTGCCTGTGCTTTTTTTTGAGTGTTGGGAGTGGGTTTTTGTTCTTTTGATGTTGAGCTGTGTGTTTGTTTGATTTTTTTTTTTTTTTTTTTCCTATTTTGTGTGTGTGTGAAGTTAAGAATGCTGATGTTGTCTGGAGATTATTTGCCCTTATGCTTAATTGGGTTATGTGGGTTTTTGCCAGGAAAATGAAGTAATGAAAGTTGAATGATCATGGATAGCAGTTAGGTTTTCAGAAACAATGGCACAGGAGATGACAGAAAGGATGACTTTGGTCACCACACCAGATGAACATTAAATGTATAAATATGAACTGCAGCTCTTTATTTTCGTGAGAATCCTGGAATGTGTCAGTAGCGCAGAGATATGCATCTAATTGCAGCCATGTGGAACGCTCCACTGTCTCACGCTCTGTCAGCAATGTTTAATACTCCGACTCCGCGGCTCCTCATTCTGCTGCCCCATCACTCTAAAACACTTGAGTGCAGCTGTCCCATGCTGACACAGTCTGCAAAGACGTTCTTAAACCACACACACAGGGTCTATTTGAGCTCCGACAGCGGGTGTGCCTGGTGCCAAATATTTGCGGGTGCCACTGTTTGCGTCTGCATGCGTGGGTGTCTTCCACCTTGACCTCCAGCTCACTCGGGCCTGCGGGAGCATGTTTGAGGAAAGTTTCAGAAATAACATTGTCATGAATTGATGGCCTGCTGGAAATGACAAACTGCAGATAACATCATTTTTGATGCCACTGAGCTGAAGCAATGGAGGTTATTAACTTGTATATTTTAGATTTTCTTGCTTTTAACTGATAAATTTAAACAGCACTTTGCATGCCTGACCAGTTTATAACGCATTACTGTTGACATAGTTCATGCGTGCACACCCATATACACTATCTGACAGCAGCTCTTCCTCTTTCTTGATGCTCCGTGCTCAGGGTGTTGCTGCATCAGTTATCTCACAGAATCCAGTCAGCCACCTCTGCTGGATAGAGAGAGCTGAAAAGGAGAAACTGCAGGCATGGCTTTCTGATTAGCTCATTATGAAGGGTACTGGCTGTCAGGCTGACTTAAATGTAACTTGTACTTGTCAGCCTTGACAGCAGTCCCAGCCTTAATGGGGTCGACAGTGCAGCGAGCTGAAGAGGAGAATCCCTGTGTGCCGTTATTTTACCCGCTCAGCAGTTTCAGTCTCCATCTTTAGCCTACTTTCTGTCTCCTTAAATGTATTTGCAGAAATGTTGATGGAAATCTAAGGAAGCTCGAACTGTCATGAAAGAATGTAGATCTATTTATAGCTGCTCATCTGCCTGCACAAGTGTATCCACTGGTAGTTTCTTTTCAAATGAACAATGGCGGGTGTCAGAGCCAAGGCTCTTTGTTCTTGTTCATTTGTAGAAAGATGGATAATTCCTCAAGAGTCAAGCAAAGTTTACATCATTAGTTCTTGAAACTGTGATGGAAAAATGTTGGAAATTTATTTGTTCCACCTACCCAACAGTTTGGGACACTTAATTTTTTTTCTTATTTTTTTTCCTCCACATTATTTCAAATTAAAAAGGTGTGATTCTAGTTGATTGGTGACCCAAAAAAAAAAAAAAGAAGGTAGGGCATTCTACATTCAGGACCCCTAATCAATGTAATCTTCCTCATCTCAATTATTTTGATTATTTCTCTTCTTTGTAATATTCATTAAACTACCATATATGAGTAAACTGTGTGTGCTTCCTTTCACTTATTGTAAAATCAAACACATGTACTGTTATTAAAAAGTAATCCCAGTTTAATAGTGGGTTATGTTTACAGCACTAACCTTGCCAGTCATCTATGAAGGCAAAAAAAAAGATACTAAAATTATTGCTCATTAATAGCAGTTGAGGTAACTTCATCAATTAATCATGATATTGATTTGAGGTCATATTACCCAGTCCTAATCAAAAGCATTACTTTGAAAAATCCTCTAAGAATATGAATATAATATTTAATTGTAAAACTTAATTTCACTCTGCCTACAGACATGTTCCATTTGTTTTCTTGCTCACTGCAAAAGAGATAATTTTATTGATTTGGTTCTGTCTTATCGTTGCCTGGACAGCCGTCCCCATTCACTTTGCAATGGTTCCTTTTTGTAAAATAGAGTCCCATTGACGGTCCTTTCAAACGGTACAGAATGTAATGAACCAATCACAACAGAGTGGTTGCAGGATTTAGGTGATGAGGCATTTCTCAATATGCATATGTCCGCAGTTGTGTTTTATTTATTTATTGTCGACTTGTGAAACATCATCAGTTACAGCCTAAGTACTGTTTGAATTCAAAGCATGTGTGAAATCAAGTACAGTTGGATTATCCTGCTTCTGGCTTTCAAGAATGCATTTCGCCTCAATAAGCAGAAGTAATAGTAGAGAAAGGAGTAAGAGATTAGAACTTTCTGTGTAGCAAGATATAGTTTTGAGATGTTTTGTTTGAGAATAAACCTCATCTAACTTAAAATTTGGTTAATTTGTCAGGATGGAGCCTATTTGAAAATTTTCTCTGACTGCCTTTGCCTCCACCAAACTTTATAAATGGATGAAATATAAAAGTATGAATCCCATTTAAAAACGTACCAGATTTGAGATATTAACATTCATAATGTTTAATTAAGTTTCAATTAAACAGTAGACTTTTTGAATACAGGTTAGCCTGTTAGCCGAGCCCTGCTGTCATCAAGTACATGTACACTAAGTACACTGCAGCTCCAGTTCGTCCTCTGATGAACGTTCTTCAAAGTTGTACTTGCCAAGCAAAAACTACCAAGTGCAACAGTCCAACCTTGAGGTACTTGGTCACCTTTTAAAAGGTGGTTGCTGTCGTGTGCTTATCTAATGGCGTATCGAGGCGGTTTCTTCTGCATCCATAGGGACTGCTCCATTGAAATCACATTTGGAGGAACCAGACTCTGATTCTTTCTATCAAAGAGGAAAAGATTTAGAGTAGCTGGTAAGAGTAACATTATTATTTATTGCCTTTGAGACATTGCTGGACAGGTCAGGCCTTGTGCAGAACAGGTTTTGCTTTAAAGAAACATTCAGCTTTCCTCCCTCCCCAGTGTGTGTTTGTCCTTTATCTGGAACTCTCCCTTTCAGCTGGTCTTACTTTGAAGGAGAGTTTGGACAGCATTTGCCCAGCTTATCTCTCTGAAATGCCACTGTGCAAATCTAAGCTTTCTCTTTCCTTGAGCCCTCATGAGACGCAAAAGCATGACCTAATTTAAATATTGATTTGGTCTGACAGTATAAACACAGTCAAAGCCACAATCGCTTGTATCCTTGTGTGCCGTTAAAACCTTTTTTTGGCATGTTAGCGAGGCAGGACCGCAGTGTGTCTGAGAGATGTAGGTCATAGCATCGTCTCTGCTTAAACAGTACGGTAAACATGGCAGACTTATTAAAATGTGATAGGCAGTGCCTCCCTCCTCTCTCATGTCATCCAGAGGTATGTGAAATACTTTATCTGCCTGTGCTGTCTCCACTGGGACTTTCCTTGGAAATCATTTCTTCAGTGCACGAAAGTAAACGTGCACAACCTCGACTGTGTGTCAATAAGCATCTCAAATGAAACCGTTATGTCTCCACCAAAGCTCATAACCACACAGGGGGAGAGTCGGTGTGATGGAAGTTGGCACATTACCTCGCGTCCCAGCTGTAGGTTTGGCATAGTGGCAGAGGGCTGTCTGTGGAAGCTGCTTGATAAATTGTTGTAGGTGAATGTTAAGGATGAATGTGCTGGTGGTTTCAACCCATCTGCTGCCTTTCAACCCAGTTTTACACAGATGGAACAAATCCACCGCCTCATCGGGGAACTGTTAGAGGCCTTCGCTTATGCAGTAAAATAGTTGTAACAATCCTTGGAGCAATAAATCATGTGGAGCATCTGTAATAGAGCACCGTTCAAACACTGTGAGAATGATGTATAACTCTTTATTTTCTCCGTAGACCCACATTGGTTGATGAAAAGTAATGAATATGTCCATCCAAAGTTCTGAAAAAACAATCTTGTTGCGGTAAAAAAAAAATTTTTAAAAAAAGAAGAAAGGGGGGAAAATTATGGCAAAGTATTAGTGTGGAATGGATATAAAAGGAAGGACACCTGAAGGAACATTTGAGAGGTAAATCTATTATTAGATGGTAAGGAGTGTAAACATTTTGGATCATGTGTTTGCAGCAAAATGGCCCCCACTCAGCTAAAAAAAAAAGAAGTTATTCTAAGACTGACAAGGCTAAAAACTTTTATTCCACTTTAGCATGGACTAGCATGGATAGGGTACCTACAACCAACCTGGCTATTTGACCTTTTTGTTCGCTGCCATGTTGTCATAAGTCTGTACAAGATCGCTCACTGCTGCTCTGTATATTGTGCATCCAACTCAGCAGGGTCCCAGCTTTGGTGGGACAAACTAGTTGGAAGACCAAACTACAAGCTTTAAATATGACGGAACTGCAGCACGTCTACCTAAAGGAAACTGTAAACGCGTTTGCAGAAAACAGTGTATGAAAAGTAAAATCTGATGCATTCATCCCTGGTGTGATTGAAGGTCTGACATTACTGACTTCACGGGTCACATTTACACCTCCAAAACTAAGTCTTTCTGCAAGTCTTGTTTAAAGACTTTCAAAAAGGATGCACATGTGCACTTTTTCTGAGATAATACTGGGTGTCATCAATAAACGGACGATGCAGTTTGTTGATGTTTCATTCATTTTCATCTTAACTTCATTGCTGGTACTGACACTGAAATAATAGCTTTCTGTTTTATTATAAAGGAGGAGTGTTATTATTTTTTTTATCATGTCTAGAGTTTGTATCATTTTACATAAATATGTACTTCATAGGTTTTACATTTAAAGTGAAGCAATTTCTTAAGTTGTCCTTTTATTTACGAAGCATCTTTAGAAGTGCGTTTTGAGATTGAAATAGTGAGTTATGTGTCGTAGTCAAATGATGCACTTATCTGTTTGAAAGTGGTACGTTTGTAAGGCCGACGTAGCAGAGGTTCTGATTACTTTAGGAACAACTTGTCATCAGCAGATAAAACTAATCTTTCTCACACACAGTCTAAACTTGGCTCATGTTCTCTAATGTGGAGTGAACATTCAAGTGTTTAAGTTCCGGTGCATATTGATTGGAGCTTTCAAGAAGTGCTGCACTCTGTTGTTAATAAGATAAGATAATCCTTTATTGATCCATAGAAGAGAGATCCAAGAGGAAATTCAAGTGTCTGTCAGTAAGATTCTTACTCTCTTTAAAACAACAGTGGCTTTATCATACTGAGCATGTTTTAGCCTTGTAGGGACAAGTTTAATGTATGAGTTAGTGTGGTATTTTTTCCCCCCTCTACTTGCAGAGTGAGCATATTTTCATGCAGTGGAACGTGAATGCAGCCACACTGTAGTTTACATTTGACAGTGTGGCTGCTGTGTTTCAATAATTCACAGCTATATTATCTTTTGGCCGTGCATTGTCATGCATGGAGGCACCTAAGGCAAAATTACCTGCTCTTCCTCCATCAACGTACCTACCTCTTCAGTAATAGATGTCTTGTTTGATCAGCCTTTCTGCCTTGCTGTGCCTGCCTGTCACTTCTGACCACCTGCAGCTCAGACAAAGGTGAACGTGATGAAGGGGCATCCAGGACGCAGAGAGCAGTGGGGATGTGAGCAGTCAGAGATTGAAGGATTATCTTGGCTCATCTTCAGCAGGCTTGTTAATTTAACATCACTGACAGATCCACTTTTTTTTAAAACCAGACTTCTGTCATGCAAGAAGCTATGAAGGCCCGCACACACGTGTTGGTACGCTTAATTGACTCTTGGCATCGAGTATAATATTGTACAGAGGGCAGATGAGGACTTGTATGGACACCCTGGACATGGTTATTGATGGGATGTTATTCGGTCTATGATATATTCCATATGGAGCAGCTGCTGAGTTAAAAATAAAAATCAATTCCCTTCAGGACAGGACTTCAATATCCAGTGTTTTTCCAGAATCTCCCAGCAGTGGAAATGAAAGGTTCTTGATTGATCAGTGAGTCTCTGTAAAAGCGTGGACTGGCTGATGGATCTTTATTATTTCATGGCTGTGTTGTCACATGTCCTTCCAAGCCCTGTTTGTCCTGTGTATTTGAAGACAAGCGTTTTTGTGTTAGTTGGAATAAACAGAACCCCACTCAGGTCTGTGCAGTTAGCTTTGGTTAATGAGAGTTAATGATGTAGAAACAAAAAGCTAGTTCATGGCATCATGAGTGCTGGTGAGGATATACTAAATGTGCCACAGTTATATTTTATTGAACATACCTGAGCTAAACACATTCATGACTCAGTGCAGAGAATCTACTCGTATTGTGGTAGAAGAAAGTACTCTCTCATTGTTGGGTTTGATCATTTCACAACAAAGTAATTCTCAGCGATGTGCTTTTGTCTAAACGTCACATTCCTCCACAAGGCTAAGTAGTTACTATGGCATACAATTAATGAACGGAAAAAGCTATAAAATGTTAACAGCAACCCCATTCTAATCCCCTCTCTCTTCTCTCCTTCTTTCCAGTGCTGTCCATCCAGGCTGCCGCCATCCATTTCACCAGGGAGCCCAAGTCCCAGGATGCATTGCACGGACGCAGCGCAATGCTGCGCTGCGAAGTTAGCGATCCGGCTGGTATCTCATACCGATGGTATCACAACGACCAGCTTCTGAGAAACAGCGACAGGCGATTTCAAGAGAGCAGCAACCTGAAGTTCATGGCCGTGGACCGGCAGCTGGACGCAGGAAGCTTTACGTGTGTCGCGGAAAACAAAGCCACCGGAGAGGTGCTCCGCTCCACCAATGCATCCTTCAATATAAAGTGTGAGTGTTTTAATTATTAAAAAAAAAAGAGCAACTTTGATTTCTTCAATGAAAATGAAGCAGGTGAGAGTTTCCTAGTCGCAACATGAGTAGGCATCCGGTTTCTGGTTGAAAAAAAGTTAACAAAAGTAACAGTATAAGATGACGGGTACTATGAGCTGCAGGAATGTTTCCACCTTGTTGCTCGTTCTTTGTGGCTCCCTCCTTCTATTGGAAACTGGATATGTGTGCCACCAAGCATGTGTTTCTTGTTGCTTGTACTTTTTTTTTTCTTCCCCCTGTTGTGTAACACTTTTTTTTTTTTTACCCCCATACTCTGAAAAGGCTTTTGTAAGGAAATTACTGAGTAGTGTAATTGACCTTCTTGCCTGTATAATTATTAAGGTTAGATAAACCCGTCCCTCTTTGCTCAAGCTTTTAACCGTGTCAGTTTTATTTTATTTTTTTAAACTTTGTCACTTTCTAAATTTTTCTTTCTTGTTAAGGGTAGAAATGGTGACTTCCCTTGATTCAGAGGAAGCTATGGGATTTCCACCTTTGCGTGGGGTAAATAACAACCATGTTTATTCTTTGGCGAGGGCCCTCAGGTACCAGTTGTTACTGAAAAGCCTCTGTGTGTCTTTAACACAGAGCTTGTTGTGGCAGAAGAAAGAGAAAAGTAAAACAGAATGGGAGGGGAACAGCTCCATCTGGAAAATGTTCTCCGTTCTGGCTACATTCAGCCAAGAGGTTTTTTTTCTTTGTGGAGATGATACTTATTCAAAGGTTGATTCCCAGAACGGATGAGTGGCCAGACCTCCTTGTTGCAAACGGAGAGACAGACGGAGGAAGAGGGAGTGAGCCATGATGTTGAGCACCATCTTGGAATATTTACGGTTTTAGCCAGTCAGACCAAAGAGTTGCACTGGGTTTCCAAACCATGTTTAATCTGGAGGAGGCTGCCGTCACATGTTGCAACCGCACATGATTTAGTGTGCACAAAGCTCAACTAACATAGTCCCATAAATTAAAAAGGTTTTTTTTTTTAGTTGAGTTGGACAAGAAGCACCAGTTTTTCTTTAGAGCTGTCATCTTGATCCATGCCATCCCAACTTTATTTATAAAGCCCATTAAACTGTTAGAATGGACCAAAGTGCTGTAGAGCCAGTAAATAAAAGGTGCAAAAATAAAATGTAATAAAAATGCAACTAGTGAAGAAAGTGAAACTGATATTTTAGCATAAAAATGCCTTTTGTGCCATTTTAATTATTGGATTTTTCTGGGCATGTGTTTATAGGAGGCCTCATGATTATTTATTTATGCATTTTTTTCTCTGCTCTTGGGTGTGATTTCTACTTACAGAAAATAACCTTAACCAAGCAAGTTCTTCAAAAGTTCTTGTTTTTCAGCAAGGTTTTGAGAAACTTCATCTACCAAAAACTGATCTTAGGATTTCATTTATCCCTCAGACATGAAAGTTCCCTTCTTTATGAAATTAAATTCCAGATATATTAAACGGTGTCTCAAATTTCCTTTAAATTTTGCCCATAAACTACAAATAAGATGACTTGCATTCATTTGTGTGATTTACAAGACAGAAGCACTGAAAGCACCACCACAACAACACTGGTATTTCCATTATGCAACTGCAGATGTTGCAGTTTTGTTATGTACAAAATACACAAAAGCTGCATAAATGGCTGTTTGAGACAGGGTGCAAGTGCAAGTCAATCTTAAATACTCTATAATCAAATGTCCAAACAGAGTTAAGCAGCTTTGGTGTTTATGTTTCAATTGCCATTTCTTTTTTTGTTTTTTTGTTTTTTTGTCTTTACCCATAACTCAGCTTCCTGAATTATATCTCGTAAAGGTAACTAAATTATCTCATAGAAGTGCAGAGTTTTCATAAATGCTGACAGTAGTCCACAAGCCATAATAAGGATAAGGGGTTGTGAACAGAAATTAGCCTCTTACTGCATGTTGATGATCTGTAGTCACGCAATTTAGATCTAAGAGAACAACTTAAATGTTTTAAATGGAAAAGTAGATCAACACAACCTCCAGGAAGAATTCAGCTGAGAAAAAGAAGTAGTGGAGAAGAAAATTCCTGCAGAAGTGTGTAGTCTGTAATATAAATATAAACTTACAAAATTAGAGTCAGAAATAGACATTTTTATTATGTGCTATGTTTTTTTTCATTTAAATTGCACCATAGATTTGGTACATGTGCAGATGGGGGACCTTTATCAGTGCTCTACACATTAACAATCTGCCAGGAATGAGAAGATCAATAGCTTTGTATCTATTTAGTAAGAATACAGCCTCATGAGTGGACTCTTTAGGTATAACCTCAAGTAACAACCATCAACACCACAAACAAGGTAAGGAAGCATATGTTCTAACCACAGCTGCCTGCCACATCTGTTTAACAGTATGTATGTTATGATTGGTATTCTCATATTTACACAACATGCATTTAACGGACAATAGAGCCTCATGCAGTTTGAAGTAAAGACCCCATGGCATTAATCCTGCCTGTGCATTCATTCATGTGTATGCAAGATTGCGTGCTCAGTCATAAATGTGGGTTATTAGGAGGGGTGGTTGTTATTACATATCTAATGTACGCAGAAAGTCGCGGAATGGATTGTTGCCCCCTCCCCCACTGAAGAGTGAGAGTAAATTTATCTTGCTTTCTGTGGTGGGTGGGCTAATCCTGCCGGTAGAGTTATTCAAGAGTAATTATCCCTCTTCTGTTTTCACTAATAGTGGTTTTAGCCAGCCACCCCCACCCCCAGTTCTTTTGTCCTGTTGCACCACTGGGTCTCCATGACGAGAGGCGCAGAGCTCAGGCAGCACAATTATCAAGGTGTTTCTTGATCCTGGAGGCAAAGCTTGTGTCCAGGTCTCTTGAAGATTCAAGCCGACATTGTTGTGGATTTGATGACACGGCTTGCAGGAAAATATTCGGTAGCAATACAAGCAGTCAGGCCCACTTTTCTCTCCGTTCAGACCTTCAAGTCACACAGCCGCTTGCACATGAGTGAGCACATGAGCGCCATCTTGGCTTCGTCGCACAGCATGTGTCCTTAGCCTACTTGTGGAAAAAAAAAAAAAAAAGACAAAACAAGCAGATGGATGTTTTAACAGGTCAGGGGTACAGCTTCACTATTTTCATCCTACCACACTTTTTTTTTTAAATAGATTTCTGTTTAATTATCCTCTCTCTTTTTTTTTTCTTCAACTTAACAAAGATGGCTTTTCATTTTTAATGACCATTAATTAGATTTTTCCTTGCATACAGACTGGTCAGTATGTTTCTGCTTTGTCACAGTACAGAAGCGTCTCTGAGTTACAGCAGCGTGCCTCACAGACCCCTTTCAGCCACATTTGATCAAGTCTGGCACCTCATCTGCGAGTGGACCAGGCATGTATACTGTAAACATTGAGGAGGAAAGGGGGTTTCTCTCTGTTTATGTTATACTGATACTACTGCCACATGTTTTGGTAATTTCCAAACCCACATGGTTTTGTCAATCAAATCTTATCCCCAAGATAACCCATCCTACCCCTTGGCGCTCCCTTTTGCAAAGACCTTTCTCCATGGCAACAAATCAGCTCATTGGGTGGAACAGACTCGCACATTTTAGTTGCGTGGTGAGGAATAAACGATCCGAGCATCTGCCTCACAATCCTCACAATTCATGTTATCATATCCGAGCTGGTAGAGCTTCCTGTTCTGCCTCCAACATTATAATTATATGCCCCTAATTATGGCGTGAGCTGCCAGGCCTGCTCCAACACTTAGTCATGCATTCTGAGAGGGATCATTGGGAGGTATTTGTCACTAATAGGTTATGAGAGTCCCTTCTGTTTGTTTGAATGGACAGCTGCAGAAACTTGAGCAATGAATGGAGCTGTGTGAGGAGTTAGGAAGGTTAGAATGAGGCTGTCAGAAAGTCCAGGTCAAATTTGAAAATGACATGATATCCAGAACTGATTTTGACAAAAGTAACTTTAATTAAAGTAAGGTAGGAGTGATAGTTTTAGTTTGCCTAAAAAGGAGTATGCATTTCATGTTGTTCATAGGACTGCTTTCACTTTTCATCGACACACAGTGGCTATGGCCTTGAGTCTCCCAAAGAAAAACACCTCTACATAATCTGATAATGTCAATGCCTGCCTCTTATTCTAGGTATGCAACAAATGAGATTTGCTGTTCTTCCACACTATTACTGTTTTTTTTTTCTTTTAAAAAAAACAAAAAAAACTTTTTCTCCTCCTCTGTGACTCATTGTTCCCTCATCTGGTTCCGTCAGTCCCTTTTGCTTTCAGTGCACTAATAACAGGTCTGCCTTAATGTTTGGCCCCAGGTCCCTACGGCTGAGTTCCCGTCCCATCCCCCCCACCTCAAAAAAAAAACAGAAAAACGTTGCCAAAGGTACTTCTTTGCAATGAGAATCACAATTGTTTAGCATCATAGTCTGTGGTTGGCTCATCACCACCACATTTGTGAACACTTGCATCCAATAGACATTTAAAAACACACAGAAGAGAGAACACACACTTCCACATGTTACAGGGCATCTGCTTTTGCGAAGGAGCTAATGAGCAGTGGCTGGTTCACATGGGGTTTTAAACGAGGAGGATGGAGGGCTAGTTGCTGTAGAGACAGTTTACCATGATCCCTGTGGGCGTGGAGCTCTGCCAGGCTCCTGCGTACTTCATTGTGAAATGCCTTCCTCTAGTGCCCCATCTGACCTGTCAGGGGTCCTGCATCTTTCCTCCCTTTTCATTTCCGTCTCAGGTCGGCTCATGCCGTGCATATTTCACCGATGATTCGCGCAGTAGCAGAGGTGCTTCAAGCACACTGTTAAACCAAAAGAATGGAGTTCAGTATTAGTGGAATGTCTTCACATGCACAGTGTCCATATATAAAACTAGAACTGGAGCAACTCATTCAAACCTCAGTGAATGCGTGTTGTGCACCCAATAAATACACTTTTTATGTAATTAGTGGACATGGCAGGAAAAAGGAAATTCCATCAAACCGGAATTGTTACGCGATTAAGATGATTTATGGACAGTTTGTGGTTGACAAAATGTATTTTGGTGCTCGTGCTCATTTCCATTCAAGGGGCATCTGTGGATCCATTTCCCTCCATCTGTTTTCTTCACAGCTGATCAGGTTTCATGTTACTTGTGTTAGACAGACCTCTTATCTCCTTTGTGGCGTTTTCTTGTGATATAGGCACACCTAAAGGTGCTTTGAAAGATGTTTGTTCCCAGCTTTTTCAAAGTTGTAACTGGCTGGCGCTATGTTGTTTTGTTATATTTGGTTTCACTTCAATCACATTTTACTGCTGGGAGGCAGTATTGTATCCCTTTTTAACTGTGCGAGTTAATGAGCCATCCTTTAAATATCTGTAAAAAGAGCGGTAAATGTTCATGTCGGCCTTGCGAGTCGATTGCTGTGCTGATTTATGCCAGCCTAGTTATCTGGTGACTCGCCTGTCATAGTCATAGTGCTGTCAAAGTGATGTAACTCGCCGTCCTCCCTGCTGCACCCATTAGTGTTGTCATGTGTCCCTTGTGGACATATGACAGGACAGGCATTTAACTCAATTTTTTCTCCTGTCCTTCTCCAGAATTGTTGCTGTCCTCTTATGTTGCCTCTCTCCACTTACATTCTCTTCGGGTTTTCTGCCTCTGCAGGGTTGGAAAGCGGCGGTGTCACCTTGAAGGAGCCCGTTTCTGAAGGAGACATTGAGAGCTCTGCGCCGGTAACGCTACGCTGTCATATTGATGGACACCCACGGTGAGTGTCCTCCCCCTACCCACCTCAACTTCAGTTTCCATTCTTGAGGATCATAAAGAACATTAAGAAATGTATTATTTCCTTCTTTATTTTTATGAAAATGTTACACGCTTTCCCCTAATCTCACCTTTCTATGCTATCTTTTGTTTTAAATCCCCTCCCTCAATTATTCTACTCAATCCCAGGCCAACGTGCCACTGGTTCAAGGATGGAGTGAAGCTTACGGATAAGAGCCATCAGATTAACAACAAGGAGAGGACGCTAACCTTCAAAAGTGCCAGTCCAGACGACAACGGACTTTACTACTGCTGCGCCAAAAATGCAGCCGGACACGTCTGCAGTAATAGCAACTTCACTCTCAACATCATAGGTGAGTATACAGGAAACATCGTTTTTACAAATCATCAATCCCGTTTCTCTCTGCATTTGTGGACAATTCATTGCATTTGCACCGAAATTGCGAGGGAGTGCTTCTGAATATTTGGCAAACCAGTCTGATAAACAGAAGGAAAAGTCTCTGCTCAGTTTACGTTTTGGCTTGAATTTATACAAAATCTGTCAACCATTCTTTTTTGATGATTATCATTATTTATAAATTATTCACTGCTTAGTCGTTATGATTGCATTTCCTGTCTCAAGTATCCCTTTAGCTTGCTCAGCTGCCAGTGCCTCCTCCAACTCTTCCATTTGTACCCATACTCAACCAGAATTTTTGTTTTGGCCTGGACTGCTAACCATCATGCATTGAAATACCCAAATATCTATTAAATTGTCAATTATACCCCTGGATGCTGCTCAGAGTAATCAGCGACTCCTCTTTCCCACATGTCACCTCAGGTAGGACCACAGCGAGGGTGCACTCTGTGCTGCATGTGGGTGGGCTGCAGACTCATATTGGACAACTAATTCACAAATTTCCTTTGTTTTTGTTTTTTTCTTTTCTTTTTTTTTTCTTCTTCTAAACGCTTTTTAAGATTTAAAAATCTTAACACGCGTTGACATCACCCTTTTCTTTCTGTACAGGGTTTTCCACAGTTTAGCTGTTAGAAATAACAGATGATGATTTAAAAAAAGAACAAACACCACTAGTGGCGAGGGAGCAAGAGTAGAAAGGAGTTTCAAATGTGATTATCTAATCATACTTGCTCCTTCCTCCCCTGCCACCCACGCAGACAAAAACATTTTTTTTATATATACATCTGCGGAGTGAACAATAACATCAGCTCTCCCAGCAGTGAGGGTTTTCTGCAGATGCTTTGTTGAATGTGGAGGCTTTTTTTTTTTTCTTCTTGCTGGCTCTTATCGTGACTTCTGTTGTCTACTTTCCATTTATGCACGTTTTATTTTGCACCTACCGTGTATTATCCTTGCTTCACCCCAAAGCATTTGTACAATTCATTCGCACATCTGTGTAAGAAATCTGATGCCGTGTTTCTCTGTAATTAGCCACCTGCAACATGCAGACGTGCAAGGTTAGCACCTGAGTAGAAGAATTGATGATTGTGGTTTTTCCAGTTATGGTTTTATTACAAGCAATCAGGCACGTTTTCCTCCCAGTTCTACGTACATAATTAAGCATATGCAAGTGGTTTAGTCTCAGACTTTCTCATGCTGTCACAGTTCCTGCAGCTTGAGGCACTATCAGATTGGCCTCTGTAAAGTGACAAAGCGCCACTAGAGTTCATACAGTAGCACATCTGAGTAAGAAACCCGACGCCCTGTTCCACCCTAATTATCCACCTGTGACACAGGCATGCAAGGTTAGCACCTGGGTAGAAGCAGAATGGGAAAACCTTTGAGCTTCCAGTAATGGTGTCACCGCCCTTAGCACTTACAGTACACTGGTTGTCATAGTAACAGTTGGCTGACAGATTTACCTTGGTTTTCAATGCACAACCAATCACAGATCAGCAGGATCAGGGCTTCCTGCTGACTTCCTGGGTGGGCTCGTTATGCCCACCCGTCTGTTTTTTTCCTCTCACCACCTCTTAGCATATCCTGATACTGCTTCTGGCACCATGCCTCCATTAGCTGTTCAGATCTGAAGTATTGACTCACACTCATAAACCTGGATTATGGGTATTTTTATGTCTCCATTTCTTTAGATCTCAGGACCATTTAACTTTGTATTTTGAGAGTAACAGCTCTGGTAATTACTCTTTCTTCAGGTTGTATTAAACCAAGTATCGGCTTTTGGCCCGTGAGAGAACCTAATTATTAGTCGAAGTATGGTGCTTTAAGGAGTGCTGCCATAGTGAAAATAGAAAATTGAATGGGAGCAAAAGGAAGGGGAAAAATGTATTTGAGCCCCTATTTGGATAAAGTCTTTAATTGTTCATGCAGTAAATCACACGTGAAATATTTGGTAAGTTTTCCTCCATTGTATTTGCTCTCACTTGAGTTTTAACCCCAGATTCTGGGAATAGCTTCTCTTGAGATTATCACAGAGAAGTGAGAGATGATCTCCTGTGTGTGATTCTGTGACCCAGGAGAAAAGGATATAATGGTCCAGATAAGCTGCAGGGTCTGTTCACTGACCTAATTAAGTCTACCCAGGGGCCCCTCTGGTGTCGGCACACACCGCCACCTGAAGGCTACTTGTTCACCAGCCTTTTTAATGAAACCTGTTCATCTGAGTGATAGATGATCGTCCACGCAGGTGGAACTTGACAGCCTAATGCCTGCAGATGTAACCATGCAATTGTTTGCGCACCTCTTTTTACAGATAAGAGCTTCCCACGGCCAGTGGTCTCTCCTGAGGACCAGGTGGTGTTAAAGAACGAGGAGGCGATGTTCCACTGTCAGTTCACAGCAGAGCCCGATCCTACGTTGGAGTGGTACCACGAGAATGAGCTCCTGACAAACAAGTCTCGGTATGTTGAGCGCTAAATCCTCCCGTAATACATCTCTGTATTCCTAAACTATCACCTTACACACATAAGCTACTCATCCTACCTTCAGTTTATTTCATCTTCTTACTTTAGTTTATTTTATCTTGTTATCTGAGCGTGCACTTGGATAGTTTACCGAATGCTGCTTTCTGAATGACTCAGGCTTCAAGCAAACTGCACATTAAGGAATTATATTAGTGGAATAAGGTCATGTGAAGTTTTTATACAGTCTGCTAAACATCTCTTGAAGACACCCTCTCTCTCCAATCTATCACAAACCAACATGTCTGCTGTGAACAAATAACCAACTGATAACTAATTTCTAAGTTTACTCCTCAAAGTTCATGGCGCCTCATACCTAGATGTAGTCACATTGTAAAAAACCTTTTAAACATAGAAGAAGGATCCAGTTTGTGTTTTAAAGTGATTTTCCGTGAGCTGAAAAAGGAGGCAAAGAATTCAAATCATAGTCATTTGTGATCCCGTTTGTCAGCACTGTAAGGATGGCGCTGCCCGTGGATTTCAGAAAATATGAAATGTAAAAACACATGCCTGTTTCTTTGGAAACCTGACCTTGTTGTGGTTCACAAATTCCAAGACAACGTGGTGTTTTGTGTATTGTTGTTTATTTTTGTTTTATGTGAGGTGATTATAATGCCAGAGGAATGCAGCTCTGTGGAGGGAATAATCTCTTTTTTTCACCTGGGCTGTTTAGATAGCCCTCCCAAGACTACCTGTGAATATGTGATGTAGATCATTTTTCATGTGTGTGAAATTTAGAAGAAGAAGAAAAAAAAACTACCTTAAGCTCAAGGCTGTTTTTGCAGACATGTTCCCATAGGTGAACTCTACTCTGGAGGTAAAAATGTGAAGCCAAACTGATTGTTTCTGTGCAGAATACCATGCAGCTGGAGGGATAATTGGCTTTAAAATTTAATCAAGAAGAAAAGAAAAAAAAAAAAAAAAAAAAAAAAAAGACAAAAAAAAAGGAAGAAAAAAAAAAAAAACAAAAACAACAAACACACAAAGGACAGAACAAACCC
>JBAMYA010016345.1:0-17096 GCA_037176975.1 Arrhamphus sclerolepis | reverse complement strand
CGCTGCTGGTCCTTCCCTCAGTCCTCAGATTAAACGCTGCTGGTCCTTCCCTCAGTCCTCAGATTAAACGCTGCTGGTCCTTCCCTCAGTCCTCAGATTAAACGCTGCTGGACCTTCCTTCAGTCCTCAGATTAAACTCTGATGTAAACCATGTCAGCACAGCTAACAGTTTCGGTTTCACTTGGACCCAAATAAAAATGTTAAAATTATCTGGTTTATATCAGTTAATTGTCATTATTATCATGGAGCATTTTCTGATAGATCATTAATGACCTTAAGTGTGGTCTGAGGCTTCTTTTTAATCACAAAACTCAGTAACTGGAACTGATTTATTAGCATTTCACTTGTGTAAAAAACAGCTGGAGAGCACAAAGTAGGAAACAGCTGTCAACTATGTCAGTTATAATTGACCATATTACGCACTAAAATGACTCCTGGAAAGATAAAGATGGCAGTTGTTGTTAATGCAGGAGTATTTGTGGTCTTCTGACAGGTCTTATCAACAATCCTCCAACAGCTCATTCACATGGAGACTGCTACCGTTTCTGAAAACGGCTTTGAACTGCTTCGTACTGGTTTTTGTCCTCTAGACAACTGAAAGCACTGGCATTAAAGGGTTTAATGGGAGGACCTGGAACAATGAGGCTACAATACACTCTCATGAATAATCACATCTGAGGGACTTCATGTACAGGGGGAACTGAGGGAAAAACATGAGCTTGTTTTCAAAAAGCCCTGATCTGGAACACTATGAACACAAAGCCGCATGAAAGCTCACTTTCTTTTGACTTTAATATGATCTGAAGCCTGTTTTCTCAGGTTTCAGATCACAGTAATTCCAAAACACAACAAAGATCCACAGTAAATCTTTTGATCGTGGGATTTAGACTGCTGGTCTTCAAACAACACTGTTACTACAAATCAGCTCTGATCCATGAGGGGTTTTTAGGAACATTTATGATATTTCAGGCAACTTGACTATTAGTGAACAAAAGAGGTGGGGTTGTACTGAGGATTTCTGGACCAATAAATCACTGAGATTTTTCATGTTTTCCATTCGATGTCATGGCAACCAAGCCCACCCAAACTAAACTTCCAAATAAGCTGCAACAAACACCAACGGGAGACGCACACAAAACCAACACCATCTATGCAACAACATCCATCCATCCAAGGAACCAGCTAAACATCTGCTTCCTACAGGGAGGCATCTGTGGGAGACAGGGGACTCATCTGAAGCCTTGGCTCCCCAGTACGGGCCCCCAGAACAATGATGTAACACCCATCAGGCTTATGTAACTAACTGCTGGTCGTTTCTCACTCCAAACACAAAAGCTGGAGACCATGGGAGCACTCAATATAAGCACTGTAATTCAGAGTGTGAAACGCTGTGGATGCTCTCAGACAGCACCATCACCGAAGAACTGTCAGTGAAGAAGCCACCTTCATCTTCATTTTAACTGGAGATCCTTCTGTCAACTGTTTGTTAAAGCCTAACCTCAGAAATGTGATCATGGTGGGTGTAAAGGCTACAGTCTTCCTAAACAGTTACACCGTTAGTGGCAACATGTAGCATCTGCATAGCTGAAGTAAAATGAACCAACACAAATGCACCAGTAGATCAAAGTCCACCAACCTGAAGGGCCACACAGGTCTGAACAGTAGGAGTGTTGAGGGAAGGAAATCTATTCACATCAGGGCTGATTCTTCTTTTTAAGATCCAGACTTATCCATCCACAGATTTGTTAATATACATCCATTACCACATTTCAGCCCCACAACGTTCCTAACCCAACAGTGAGGCCTTCACATTTGTGTTGTAATGTTTGTAGAAGTTGTAACAGTGTTGAAAAACACACAGACATGAAAAGATGCCATGTTCAAGACAGAATGTTTGTTTTTAAATTCTTAGTAAGTTCTTTACATCAACATAAAGTGCTGAGTCTTAAAGCAGCCAATAAAACAGCTAGATCTCAGCCATGGCCCGCCTCCTCTGCTGTTGATTGACATGGAAGTTGATTGACACTCATTTCAGAGCTGCAATGCAAAAAAGAAAAAAGAAAAGTGCAACTGAGAAAGAAGACTGAAGTCTTTTAGATTTTAAACTCTTGATTACAGATTCTGGGTTTTGATTAGTAATATATTTGGCTCTGAGTTGACCCCATACATTTTTTCCAAACACACACACAAAAAAACAACAAAAAAAACAACAATATAGTTCTGTGTGTATTTAAGGTTCTGGAAGCTACGGCTGAATAAAAACTTATTCTTTATACACAGCTGTCTAAGGATCAGAGACCAGTTATCCAGTTTAATTTCAGTTCATGTCAATTTGATCTATTTAGCGTCTATTAATACAAATGTCTCCAGGATGAACCCCAAACAAATATTATTAAATATTAGTAATATTAGGCCAGATTATTTCCTTTTTTATCCACTGAATCTCTAAATTATATTATGCACTGGAAGTAGAAATATGTAAATCCCCTAAAATATTTATTTTAGGAATGACTTCTTTTAAAGCAATGATTTTGTCTACATTTGACAAAACACAGCTATATGCCCTCCTCAAAGATTAAGACATCATTCCAATCACCTATAAATATGTTTTTCCTTCTTTCAGCTCCTTACTAGAACAACTACAACAACAAACCTTTTTTTTCTTTTTTGCAATGTTGAAGGGCTGAAATACAAAATTGAAAAAAGAGGCTGAACAAGGAACAAAAAAGAAAATATAGGGTTCACACTGTCTGTAAGGGAAAAGAGAGAAAAAAATAACTGCATTTATTTATTTTTTTAATTCATTTGCATTTCCCCTAACTGCCTCAACCTCTTCTAATGCTGAGAAGGAGTCTTTTCTTGGTTGAGGACAGGGATCCTGGAGCACTTCGCACAGTTCAGTGTTGCAGGGGAGCAGCATGTAGACAAGTCATTTAATCTCCACAGCTTGCTAAATTAAAGTTTAACACTTTGGAAACACTGTAAATATTTTGGCTGACATCATTTGCATGAAGTGAACAGGTCATATGTTCTCCTGCTGCACAGACAAATAAATAAAAACTAAAAAATACATGCTTGTTTCATGCCAACACTTGTCCAACAGCAGAGGTGACAGTCAAAGGTTGGATTTTTGTTACAAACGACTGAGTGAAAGTTTGTCGTAACTATTGGCTCATTAGTGAGGAAGCAGGAGAAACGCTGGGATGCTGCAGTACTTCTCTGCATGTATGGATTATAAAGAGAAAGAGCCGTGCTAAGTTTGCTCCATGAGGACTGTAAAATGTTTATTTAGGTTTGAAACGGCCTTGAGTTGAACTTCATCATTGATTTGACAGTAATCAACAGGTATTTTTTAAAGGCAGCACTCATTATCAAACATAGCACTGACCTGAAAATGAACGACATCTGCCAAAGACAGCGGAGGTGAATGGATTAAAGTCTGAGGTGCAGCTCACTCTTCTCATTTAAATGAGGAACCAGGGGCGTGGTTTGCTCAGAAGGTCCAGAACAGAGGGAAATGACCCAGATAAATGGAAGTGGAAGCCTTTACTGTGTGTTAGGGTCCAAGTGTCATCAGTGCAAAACCTGAAATAACAAGACTTTGCTGGACGGCAGTGTGTTAGAAGGAAGATGAAGTTCCCACTTGGGGGAGCTTATCAAAGGTGAGAAGCTTCATCATCACTTTAACTTCACTAAAGTCATCCAAGGTTACACGTTTGTTAGAAAGAACACAAACTGCATCCAGAAAAGTGTGTCATTTTAGTTTCTCAACATTGTTTGCATGTTTTGCAGCCATGATGATGTGGGAGTAAAGGTAAAGCTAATAAACCCATTTTTAACTAGTTTTATAATAAAAGGATAGAAGCTGACGCTAGTCAACAACAACCTGGCAGGGAGGTTTCCTCATGATATCTGCAGGAAAGGCATCAGTATCCTGCTCTGTCCTAGCACGCAAAACAGAACCAAAAGTACACAGAAATTTTTTTTAATTCTAAAGTAAGGAGTATTTTTTCAAGTGATCGAGTTGGTCAGTCTGCTTTGTGGCCCTTGGACAGATCAAACAGGAGGTACTGGAGTGTTGTCACAATCTAGTAGGTTTACTGACTTTATCTTCAAGGCTGCTAATTAGCTTTCCTCCACACTTCCCAAAGAAACAGAGAGAGAAAACAGAAGTAACCCTCCTCAACTAAATACCCACTGCTTATTTATTCTGGCTGCTTCTGGGCACCAGACTACCTGCCAAGTAAGATGGTAGGAAAAACACGAGAGTGCACGCGTACACATGTGGGTGTGCGTCTGTGTAAACTGTAGACATAATTGAACAAAATGAACATTTAGTCAAAGTTTCAGCTGAGAAAACAACAGAAACATGGCGTGCAGCGTGATGTATGATATGGAGCTTGATTTAAACCGCAGCCTGGGACTTCTGGGTGATGTTTGCATTCAAGAGGAAGATATTTTAATATATAATATTAATCTCATCCAATCAGAACTTTAAGCCAAGTCCTGTCAGCAAAGCTCAAGCAGAGAAACAAGCTGATGTTTGAGGGTCGTTGGCTCGGTCTCTGCAGAGAAGTTTACTGAAACATAATACATATTTGATGCGTTCGGAGACAATAAAACTGAAACGGGACCCGAGCCTCATGGGACTCAGGCGTCTACACGCGCACACGAATGAAAGTTCCTTTTTGGGTCAGTTTTATGTGGATGGTGTGAAACGAGGATGGGCTCACCTGGATGTTCCAAGGAGAAGCAGCAAACACCGTCACTTCATGTTTTAACTACTTAATCACCTTGACAGACCTCAAACTTCTGTCCTTAAACCAATTTCTAGCTGAGTAAATGTTTGGGATCCTTCCTCGCTTCAGAAAACAACAAGATCTCCATTTCCACACGCAAGCACTCAGTTAAATCCACCTACCACATCTGTCCTGGAGGAAAGAGCAGTTTCTGGAGAGAAACTTCACTAACTTCTGTAATCCCGAGGACGCGCAGCAGCAACTGTCACTCACATTTGCAGAGACCCACCGCGCCTCCCGCAGCTGTAAAACCCTTTAAAACTTCTGTCAAGTTCACAATAACTACAGAAAACCAGCTACCGACTCAGCCCTTCAAAATAAAAGTCTCGATTGCTGCTTGCTCGCAGTAAAGACGTCTTTATTCCAAACTGGTTTGGATTCAAAGCCAAACCAGCTGATGTTCATACTGGTTACAGTTTTTAGGCTTCTTGGACCTCAGTCGGTTTTAATTTGTGCATGTCATTAATTTATGAACTATACTGATTCACTTCAGTTACTAGTTAAACTTTTTCAAGCTAATTTCAAGTTTTCTATTAGTACCTCACATGAAATCTCAAATGAAATTATAAATCCTGGCCTAAAGTAGTATTTTGTTGCCTAGAATTATTTCATAACCACGAATCAATATTTAGCTGCCTAAAATTAACATGTGGTGGCCAAAATATAAAATATAAAATATGGGGCCCGGAATATTTGTGTTAAAAGGAAATGATCTATATGTCACATGTTATCTAAGAATGAGAACTGTATAAAGTGCAGCTGATGATTTCTGTAGTAGCTTAGTACGACTCACTAAATACATCTCCAACAGTGGTTTGGGCTTTTATTTTGAAGCTCACATCCTAGTCACATTGACTGTGTACTCTGACAGAGCTCTGCAGTCAGGCTTCCTTGACTCACCTCTTTCCTGTTCAAGGACCTCAGCCCTCAGTGGACAACGTCAGAGAGCCTCAACATGTATGTTCCTTCTAAAAGAACATGTTCATAAATGTTCATGTCAGTCATGTGCAGTACACAAGGGTTGAGAGGGGATGTCAGCCGTGGGATGTTCTCCATTAATTTGTCTGTTTTCAAAGTTTTCCTTCCACTCACAGTCACCACTCTGATATGTACACACAAACAGGAAAACATTCAGAGTTTCTTCCTGAGGGGATTGTAGGATCGGTCTCCGTGCGGGGGACAATCAATTCCAAGTTTGCTCTAAAGGTGCAGTGAACAGTCCATTAAAACCCGAGGCCATGAAAATGTAAACATTCATTTTGCCCACAGCTGATGCTGCTCCTGTCTCTGTCACTCTATCTCTGCATAGTCTCGTAAAATTCAAAACGCTGAGGGTCAATAGATGAGCTTCTGTTGTTGAAAGAGAGGCGGCATTATGAGGAGGTTTAAACCTGTCTGTCTGACGTGAGCTGCTGAACTGGAACCATGAGTTACTTGTCACCTCTGCTGTTTGTCCACTTTGCCTCCTTTGAATAGTCTCCACAGCTGCGTATTTCGAAGCACGTTGCTAAGGGAGACAGACCAATAGCAAACAAATGATCCCTAACCACAGTCAGAATGGTTGATGAGGTTAGTGAACATGAAACTCCCCAGCAGCCATATGGACGACAGAGAGGAGCTCAAGTAGGAGGAAAGGATGGACCTGTAAATGCCAGCCCATCCCTTCTTCAGCCTAATGATGTTCCAGGTCACGTAGCATTACGTTTGAACATATATTCCAGATCTTTGTATGCCAATGTGTCAGCCATGAAGGATAAAGATTTGCTTGTTCACTAAAGAGCATTGTAATACAAAGCTCTTATTGTTGATGACATGTAAAACATGGCAGTAATCCTGTGTCACAGAGTAAATTCCTGGAATACCAGCAGCACGTGAACGTTGTAGAGCAGACGGAGAGAAGAGACCTTCTGCTGATATCAGAGGATTTCTAACTTTTATCTGACTGGAAAACTCAGCACTTTTACACTTTATAGTATGTTGGAGCAAAAAGTGTTGTTTTTGTTTGTTTGTTTGTTTTTAAATAAATTTAGAGAAATAGGTCAGACTACACGGTAAGACGGTGGCGGGGTCAGACTGGGTAGTTACGATGTGGTGCATACACACTGATCTCTGACCTGCTAATGACTTTTTTCTCATCAGGAACAGGAACAGGAAGAGGATGAGAAAAGCAGCCATGAACGATGCTGAACAAAACGACAACAGTGGGGCCTGGCGTTGGTCTCACAAAGACAATAGGGTTGAATTTCCATCTTTCAGACTGTTGTGACTTTATCACTTGTAAGGGAACACATTGGACCTCAACCCAGATCTACACCTGTTCAGCTAACACTGGGGTGGGTATTTTATGTAATAAAACAGGTAACATTAGGGGACCAACAAGAACAGGTTCTTTTGGGGACCATAACTGAACCTGTTGTTGTGGTGGTGTTTAAATTCAGGACACTTCTTTAATCATAAAGGACAAATGAAACACAAGACTTTTCAACGATCATAAATGATGTAAATACTGACTAGTTTAACTTAGCAGATATAAGCTAGTGAAATGTTCAGTTTGTGTTGGAAATGTAAAGATTATTATTATTACCACCAGTTACATCAAAATAAATATTTAATTTGCTTCTATTTGGTTTTATGTGTTACTGGCAGTCTATAAATATGCAACACAACATCCATCCATCATCTATACCCATTAATTCCAGTGCAGGGTCACGGGGGTCTGCTGGAGCCTACCCCAGCTCTCTTTGGGCAAAAGACCTGGACAGGTCTCCAGTCCATCACAGGGCTACATGTAGACAAACAACCACTCACACCTCCCAGTGGGAATACCAGTTAAGAACACCAGTTAACCTAATGTGCACGTCTTAGGACTGTGGGAGGAAGCAGTAGAACATGCAAACTCCACACAGAAAGGCCCCTGTGGAGACTGGAACCAGGAACCTTCTTGCTAACAGTGCGAACCACCAAGCTACTGCGCTGCTCATGCAATGGAGGCTAATTTAAAATAACTGCCAAGACAAGGAATTTATTAAGGATTAGTATTATTATTCTCCCAGTGAAATATTTGATGCAGCTTAAGTTTATAAATAAAGGATGACAATTTTTCTAAAACAACTTTGAATGAATTAGATTTAATAGTTGGCTCACTGGCATTCTGGATGGATGGATGGATGGATGATGATGATGATGATGATGATGATGATGGATGGATGGATGATGGATGGATGGATGGATGGATGGATGGATGGATGGATGGATGGATGGATGGATGGATGGATGGATGGATGGATGGATGATGATGATGGATGGATGATGGATGGATGGCTGATGGATGATGGATGGATGGATGATGATGATGAAGGATGGATGGATGGATGATGATGATGATGGATGGATGGATGGATGATGATGATGAAGGATGGATGGATGGATGGATGATGATGATGATGATGATGATGGGTGGGTGGATGGATGGATGGATGGATGGATGGATGGATGGATGAATGGATGGATGATGAGGATGGATGGATGGATGGATGGATGATGGATGGATGGATGGATGGATGGATGGATGGATGGATGATGATGATGATGATGATGATGATGATGATGGGTGGATGGATGGATGGATGATGATGATGATGATGATGATGGGTGTGTGGATGGATGGATGATGGATGATGGATGAATGATGGATGGATGGATGATGGATGATGGATGATGGATGAATGATGAATGGATGGATGGATGGATGGATGGATGGATGGATGGATGGATGATGATGATGATGATGGGTGGATGGATGGATGATGTTGATGATGATGGGTGGGTGGATGGATGGATGGATGGATGGATGGATGATGGATGAATGATGGATGGATGGATGGATGGATGGATGGATGGATGGATGGATGGATGATGGATGAATGATGGATGGATGGATGGATGATGCACTTCTGAATTGAGTCCTCTATACTAGTCCATAGATTTGAGAAGACCAGATTGGTGGAACCTATAAATTAAAGGGGTAACTTTTGTGGGTCAAAGTTAGAATTCTGTGGTTAATGTAGTTAGGCAGTGGTCCTTCTGTTCTCTACAACATCTGTTGTTTCCAGACCTAAGATGATTTTTTGTTCTCGTCAACTTTGTTTCCTTTATTAATATTCAAATTTAAATTCCAGGCCTATAGCCTATTCCAAAAAAATTCAAAAAAGACTATAATCATGATTTGGTAATAAAACTGTATCCATGAAAAGTAAATAGTAAGTCTGAAGAGCAAATTTGGGCAGAGGATCAGCTCTTTGTCTTCTAATGCATAAGAAATGTTTAAAAGCAATGAAAGACTGAAGGGCTTTGCATACTTGTCCTGCTACAGTGCAGACTATCAGTACATGTTCCCATAAATCTAAAGGAATTTAAAGTTTCAAAGGACAAAAGCAGAAGCCTACAATGGATCCTTGATCGTCTCAGAACCCATTCTACGTCCTGAACCAACACTCATCAACAGCTAATACGACTGTATGGGAAAGGAATTACTGCGGGAAACCTTTGCCAAACAAAAATAAAAATAAAAATAAATAAATAAAACAGAGCTGAGTTCACAGATGTTTTTTAAAACTTTGCTGTGCAACAAAAGAAGCCTTAAGTTAACCCCATTCAGATGCAGCATCAATGGGCTCAGAGGCCTCTATGATGGACCATCACAGGGTAGAAAAGTTTCTTGGCAGAAATGGGCACCTAAAGCAAAGACAACCACCCAGACCGTTATCAGCAAGAAAACCAAAAGCTGGGCTTTGTGATGGTATTTTGTTGCATCAATGCCATTTGCACAGATCGTTTAGATTTCTGTACACTAAGCTACCAGAGTCAGGGAAGAATGGCGTAGGAGATCAACAGGCAGTTCAGAGTGGCATCTAAAGTAACGTGGACTCTGTACTGGTCTGCTGCACCTAAGAGAGAACTGAGCCAGAAACATCCGGTTTGTTCTGTTTACAGGTTCTATGTTCCTACATTTACCACTGTCACAAACTGCAGGTACTTAACAAAGAACAAGACTAGACTCGCTTGGAAATACAGGAAAGAGAAAAATCCTGTCCAGTTTGGAGTAAGGCTGCTGCTCCACCACATCCAGCACAGCCAACGGTACTGGTTTGGATGACTGGGATGAGGCTGGTCAAAAGGAATGGACAGTTGCAATTCTGCCCTGACATGTTTTTCAGATAACACCAGACCAAAAAAGTGGTGGGAATGAGCCTGGATTAAGGTTGTTGTTTCAATCTGACTGAACACTGCCCCTTTGATAATATTATGTTATCATGTCAACTACATTTCAAATGTAAAGTGATGAGAACTGAACGTGCTCCCTTAGTTGAATACAGACTGTTGAATATAGATTTAACTAAAAACCCTGTAACTTGTATGAGCATTTTAAACTATTTCACTGTGAGATTACAAACATACAGATCTTTCGTGAGTAAATCTGTATTGACTTGTTATTCCTCAGCCTCTGCTTTGCTGCTATCCTGACATGACTAGACTCGCTTGTTGTCATTTAAAGCTCGACATCAGAAAGTGTCTTTTTTTCTCTCTACGTAAATGTATTTATCTCTCAATCAGAAAATGAAAAAGAAATGTAAAAACTGCCCTTTAACCCAAAAACACTGTTGCAAAAGATGCAACAATCCAGTAAAATCTGTCACGCGATGATTTGACTGTTTGCTTCAAGGAAGTTTGCAGATATGCAAATGCTCTCCAGCTAGCTGTGTTTGCTACTTCTGTTCTGCGTCCTACATCCATTCAGAGATACTTAGTGTGTTTGTTAAACATGTTCATGTTTAGGAGGCTTCAGAGCAGTAGATGAGCTGGGTTTGTGTGGGTTGGCCTCATTGCTGCATGCCAAATGAATGTGCATTCTTGAGTATTTAACGGCCCCATTATGTCCCTCAACAACTATGGGACTAGTATAAGCCCCATTAATGAGGTCAAACTAGCAATGTATTCTGGCAGCTCTGCATACACTAACAAGACCTCTTTTATTCTCTTTATAAGTGACCTGGCTAGACTTTATGCTGCTAACCTTATAGCCACTATTGTTTCTACAGACCACATGGTGCAGGTGTGTTTTTTTCTACTGATGGAACAAGAGCAAGAAAACAGGTCCTGAAAGTTGCAGATTTGCTAACAGAGGAACATCTAAAAGCTATGAAATCCTGACCCACTGCAACCTATATATTATATTACCCTACATGAGATGTTATTTAAGGTCAACAAAGAGGCTTAATTAGTATTATTCTGGATGTCAGAAAAGCTTTAATTGGAGTGTATTGTCTTTATATGAACTTTGTTCTACAACTGAGATCCTTTATGTCTTTTTATTTTGTTTCCATGGCAACCAGCTGCCATTTTCTTCTGTACCTCTGAGACAAGCGACTGTGTACGTTCTGAGGATTCAAGAAGGTACGTCAGCCGAGTCCACAACAAGTCATCAATGTTTTTAAATCTTTTACATTTTAAATACTAAAACACAATTAAGCTGAAAAGCAGTTTGCTGCTACTGATAGAAAGTTAGACGGGACACAGACCACGCAGAATAATCATGAACAGCACATCTGAGACGTGGAATTAGGACCGAACCTGCTGCAGCTCCAGAAACACGAGGGACCTCTTAGCCTGGAGAACTTTCAGTCAGATTTAGCTCTAAAATACTACCTAGCAAAAAGAATACACGTTGTATTTCTATCATGGCTATTTTAATGTGTAAATCTGTTTTTATCACCAGAATAGGATTAGATTGCTTTGCCGTTTTAAATTTTTATCTTTCACTAGTGTAATAGTTTTAAAACATTCCCCTGAGTGATCACAACTCCCTGGATTATAATTTGAGGGCTCCGTTAAAATGAAATAAATAAAACAGGCACATACACCAAACCTACCTGCATTATGACAAAACTCTCTAACAAACAAAAACCTGTATAATTTCTTAAGAGCACTCCATGTTGAATAATTCTTCTAAAATTATTGTTCAGAAATAACAGTTTTTGTATAAGCACAACTGAAATACTTCACTGCATACGTGTCTTCTAAGGACTGGTCCTTCAACTAAAACACACAACACATTTTCTTTCTCGAGCAAAGTGGACCAGTTACTCTGGCTGGTACCATTTAATTCCAGACTGACCTCGTAAATTTCTGCTACCTATTAAGTGCTTGCAAATTGAAAGTGCATACTTTTAGCGGCCTTGGGTAACAGCTCTGGCAGGAAGTGGTCCTGCCCCTGACTCCCATAGCGCGTCCACATGTCAGCTGTTGCCTTCAGGGGGCGCCAGAGCGAATCATCTGTCTTCCTCCAGACATCCTGCCTGGCAGTTCCAACTCTACTGGGCATCTTCTGGAACCAGTACCAAATAAAATGTCTCATAAATATTGGTTCTTGTGATTTGTCATCGTTACCAACTTGGCTCTAGTTAGAGTCACTGAAATATTACTTTTAACTCCACCAAAGTTTATTTGGAATACAAGCAACAACCCAGTCTGCCCAAAAGAGCAACAACACAAACACCAACCTGCGGGATTCATGTGGCACAGAGGAGGCTGTCCAAAGAAGGAAGCAGCCCAGGTCCGTTCCACCGGTTACGTGGAAACTCCGAGTATCTTGAACCAGAACTCGGGGAAACTCAGTTTTCTGTTTCACAAAGCGAGATTACTGAACTCTGATGCAGAGGGTTCAGGTGAGCTGGTTTCAGAAACTAAGGTAACCCATACTCGGAGTCTGTTACCATGGTAACTAACTCTGTGAACTAAAGTTTTACTTCAACATACCAGTTTCTTTCTGTCTCCTCCTCCTTGAAGCTGAAACGGGTTCAGTTTAATCAGAAAATCGATCATAAACAATCATTTTAATGATATGTCACATTTGATTCACTAAAGTATGTTGATGAGTAGATAGTTTAATACATCAAACCAGCCATAACTTCTACTTGTGACACCCTGATAAAGAGCATTACCCCAAACAGAGAAAGAAAGAAAGTGATCTTAATTCTGTGCATTACAGATATCACCCACATGCTCCACATGAAACACCGTAGATTATTGCTTTTATTAGGCCATTGATTTTCTAATTCCAGTTAATAACGACGGGATTCTGAACATTCTCAGATTATTAGAAAGTGACCGAAGCAGAACTGAGAGAAAAGTGTCGCCATTGTGTTTTTACAGACCCACATAGCCTACACATACTTTACTTTCTTCTTTTCCATTCACCACTAAGTCATCGGATAATCAACATGATTTGGAAGTTATCATTAATTATTTGAAATTAGTTTCCTGCTCCCACTTGTGAAGAAAGAAAAGTCCCTGTAGGATTCAACAGTGACTGGATGGACTGATGCTTCTGGACTCCTCAACTATTTTCTTTTACTATTCCTCTAAATGTTTTTTAAGTGAATCCAACCAATTCTATTACATTTGTTTTATGTCTGAAATGTGTTTTATATGTCATTTTTAAAGAAGATTTTTCATGTTGGAAGTACCTGCCACTAAATCATTAAATTACGCATCATCTCTGTCATTTCTCCTCATCCTCGTCTTTCCTTCATCACTGCAGTCAGCTGCTGCAGGAAGTCACATGACTGCAAAAAAAAAAACTTTAAATCAGCGTGGAAGAGTAGGAGGATCTCTTCTGTTTACCGGCGTTGCCATGGTGACCCTCGGTTTCTGAGCTCCACTGACTTTTTATAGTGGCGGTAACTCAGAGTCAACATACTCAGATGAGCTGATCTGAAAACACAAACTCCGAGTTAGTTTTTTGACTCGGAGTTTGTTGAACCTCCTTTGTGAAACGGACCCCTGAGCTTCACCAGAAGCCTTCATAGTGTTGCACAGATGCGTTTGTCATCGTTAACTGATGACCACCTCGGCTCCTGCCAGGAGAAACCCGTATCGAACAGGTGGCTCATCAGAGTCATGTTACCCAAGCACATTTTTGTGTTTTTGGCTTTTGGTTTCTAGCTCATCAAGGATCAACCCCCCCCTCCTGTTTTTCTTGAGTCCTGGCTGTTTCAGACATTTAAGGTGCTGAGGCCTTCTTTTGTTCAAGTAAAGTAACAAACAGGAACAAATAACTCAAAACATTGACAAGTTTAGGTGTCTTCTGAGCGTCTGGCTTCATCAGATAAGACTGGGCGACACACACGCACACACACACACACACACACACACACACACACACACACACACACACACACACACAGAACAGCTCCTTTTTTAGGTACAACACCAGAGAGAACCGGTGTCCTCGGTTCAGTCTCTGGTATCCTCTGGTGGTGTCAGAGGAGTGGACCTTCGGACAAAAAATATTCTGAATGATAAAATAAATGTTGAATTGTAATTCTGTTCTCTGATTCTTTCTTTGGAGAAGCAAATAGAAAGAACATGAATCCTCGCACTAGTTTAAAAGAATTAAAGAATAAACATTTGTATGGCACATTTTTGAATGAAAACATTGAAGCGTCTTTAATGTAATTTCTTTGAAAGGGAAATCTAAGAGTTCAATAAATTGTGATTTCCAAGGGAATCATTTCAAATTCTCTGAAATATACTCATTCTCCTTAAACTGAGAGCTGGATGTGATGATGTGATGATGTCATCTCTGTCAGGTCTCTCCGTTCAACATAAATCTGCAGCCAGCAGCTAGTTAGCGCGCCATAGCGCTTTAAGAGGGAGACCTGGAAAGGGGATGTAGCTGGTTGTTTCTGCTCACTAAGTAACCGTTCATCACACAGCAGAAAAGAAATGAAAAACAGGTGTACAAACTGCGTTTCCTGTGTGTTACTGAATTAAGAAAATCGTGTGTCAGAGAGCTTTTTTTCTCGTTCTGTTTTTCTAAGATTACTGAGACCTGAGACGAGTCCAGCCAATGAGAAATTCACATCTGCAAATGATTTCTGTGAAGTAACAACAAACTATATAAGATGGTTTGGATGTAAGCCAAAGAGCATGACATAATGCGTTCGAGTTGAAGAAGGGTCGCGGTTCGTAAATAGTCGTGGTTTTTGAGCCGCTATTATGGCAGAAAAACTTCTCTGAAAGAGCTGATATCTTCTGAAAACTATTTTATTTGGCTTTACAAAAAGCACACAACAGAATTCACCAGAAATCCTGGAAAAGGGTGCTGTTTCCTCTCTGTAAGGAACATTTTGAAGCTAATGTGAATCAGCTGGATGCAGTGTCGGCGTGATCCATGGCTGCATGGCTGCATGGCTGCATGGCATTAATTAACTGTGCCATTTGTGCATCACACAACTTTTCTAGCTTTCATAACCCTTCAAACATGCCACAGTCCATCAGCATCTGTGGGACCAGAGCCTCCATATTCTCTTCTCACAAAAGGAAAGTCACATGTAACAATGAACAATACTTGGGAAAGTATAAACCTTTAACTCAGAGAAAGAAAAATTGTAAAGAATTTAATTGTGAAAAAGCTCAGTGGGCTGGACAACTGAGAAAGAGCACAGAGCAACTGTCTCGTTCTTCACCAGTTGGACATGGGCTGATGAGGCTTTTAGCAGGCAACAGAAACCTGGAGGACTGAACGACGAGGAGAAAAGGAAAAGAAAAGAGGAGAGGCTGTTGGTTTAATGTGAGTTCTCTGTAAACTTTATCATTCTGAGACCCAAACCTATGATTGCACAAACTGTGGGTGAATAAACTGTCGTCCAGGAAGCTCGGTAACCTCCAAACACATCAAAAACAAACAGCACAGAAAACCAAAACCCTCCCAAGAGTAAACTGTTGTGCAGACGTAATTAGGAAGTAAGACCATGATTAAACAAGAATTCATTTGAAGCACAGTCGGTCTGGTTCCAGCGTGACAGCTTCACCAAAACAGTCAAGGTGGTTGTTAGAGACGTTCTATCAGAACTGATGGAAAACACTCTTCCCACAACTGACCTGAGCAGTTAAATGAAGTCAGCCTTTGATGGACAGTAACAGATGGTTCTGTATTACTTCAGTCGCTGTTTAAATCTCTGTGCAGATCCTGCACATTTTCACTGAGCCTGTTTGGGTTTTCTCTGGGTTCTTCAGCTTCCTCCTACAGTCCAAAAACACACATGTTACACTGATTTATAATTGATAACTTGAAAGTGAGCATGCAAGGCTGTTTATCTTGTTTATTTCTGACTGTGATGGACTGGCGACCTGTCTGGGGTCACGCCGCCTCTCAGCGACCATGAACCAGGCTGAAGCCGGCACGGCAGATGGAAGACACGGTGCATGTGAGTTCTACTGTCTCTACTGTTTTTGTCTGCATCTATTTTTTGTGCATGTGTTTGTGTCTCAGTGTGAGCTAGTTTATGTCTCCTCAGCCTGTGGACAGCGGTCCACAGAAACCTGACCTCTCTGGCTCCACAGCTGCTCTGTCACTGTCAAATCTTTTCAGCAGCACAGCAGTGACCCAGCCTCTCCGTCGCTGCATCCCTGCCTGTCAGGTCTGCCAGAACCAGGGTGGTCCATACGACCACACACTTCCCACCCTATTAACATTTAGAAGCAATAAACCAGACCCTTCTCCTTTCTCTCTTCTTCCTAATCCATCTATCCTTCGTTTTTCTCATCTCTTATACCACTCTCAAAAATGCATCATTTGACGTCTCGTTCACAAAGAAACGAGGGGGGTGCTTTTCACCTGCTGACAAGAAATCTTCCCAAATTTAGTTGTTAAGAACATAAAACATTGAATTCTCTTCACATAAGTTGCGAGGCTGAAGCTAATCTATTTTCACCTGTTTTATCAGCAAGAACAAGGAGTTAAAGTGGTCCAAGTGCTAAAATGTGGTGGTGGCTCTGAGCCCCACCAGCCCCAAGGTCAGCTGGGCCTCTTCAGGGTCCAGGATGGTCCTGCTGGGCCATAAAAGGAGGACTAGAAGGTTCTCTACAGCCTCTGTGTGATTGAACTGTAATATATAAAGCAATCTAATAACATTTATAAAATGAAGTTTTAAACTTAACTAACTTTTAGTTTAAAAGCCCTTCCCCTAATGAGGCTTGTTTCTTTTTTTAGATTCCTGCCTAAAAATGGCATTATCATAAAGTGGCACAAATATAGTTTATACATTAACAAGGCGCAAATGCAACCAATATGCTCACGAAAAAACGTAAATGCAGAAAACAAATAGCTCTGTTCACCTCTGCCACGTCACCATCCAGCTGTCCGGCGTGGCTAGCTGTGGGGATGTAGCTCAGTGGTAGAGCGCATGCTTTGCATGTATGAGGCCCCGGGTTCAATCCCCGGCATCTCCACTT
>JBAMYA010016324.1:0-17099 GCA_037176975.1 Arrhamphus sclerolepis | reverse complement strand
TGAATTACGAACTAAACTTGCACATTACCTGGTAACAGTGCTGCTGGAAGCAATCATTGGCACCTAGGAAGTCTTGCTTCTCTAAAATAAAAATCCTTATTTGCATGTGCTTATAGGATTGTTTACCAAGGTATTTCTGCAGAAGCAAAAAGTAAGTGTCACAACATGTAAATAAGAATATTGTGGAGTTTGTGAAGCATTTATAAAGTGATTATGAGTTGAGAAAAAGGCTAGTGAAGTATGTACCAGGTAGTTAATCATTTTAAAAGGATCCTGTCTTCTCTGTTTTGTATATGTTTTTTAATAAGACAAAACTATTTCTCATCAGATTACTTGCTTAATCAATAAAGCATTCAAGTAGTAAAATAGTCAATAGGTGCAGCACTGCTGTAGTTTCCCCTTATGGACACACACAATGCACAAAATAGGTGTGGCTGATGTAGCAGGGCTGTGGTGATCATAAAAAGGAGAATTACTGAATAATTTCCTGGGAAACATGGGTCTAGAAGTAAACACCGCTTTTACAGGAATTCACAGGATTAGTCTGGCTTTCAAAACATACTAGTTTCAACACTGACAGGTAAAATTCCAAATTAAACTTTGAGGAGCACACAATCATTCCGCTTGATTATCCAAATAATAGAGCTTGAAATAATTTCCTTGCTTCCTCATGTATAACAGCATCAGACCTGATGTTCAAAGACTGTAGTTAAAGTGAAGAGGGACAATTAACCCAGCTGTGCTCATGGAGTAAACATAAAGAACGCTTTGCTGCAAAACCAATACAACTAGTCAGCTGGAAGCACGCTTGTAGGAGGATTCTGTATTGATGTATAAATAGTAGTTAATACAAAGATCCTCTGGTGTCGCCCCCACTTCTGTCCTGCTGATCTGTGAAATTGCAGGTGTTAGGAAAAGCAGTAGAGAAAGTCGTCATGTGGGTGTTTTCCAATATGTTCCACAACAAACAGTGACTCAGCTTACGGAAAAAGTACGACAAAGTTACTAAATCTTTGACCTGAAAATGACCTTATACCAGTCCACGAAAGACAGGATGAGTCACAGTTGGAAAGAAATGAGTCTCTTGTGACAGTTTTTCAAGAATAAATCTAGTGTAATAGCATACACTGAAAAAACTTACTCCCTGAAAAGTTGTCAGTTTTAACTTGCAACACAATGCAGATGTGGGCAATGCCCCATAACTGCAGTGATGGGACATAATCCTGAGACTGTAGCCTACACATATCATACAATTTTCAAATAATGAATTTCCAGCCTTGGCAGAACAATAAAGTTAAAATAAGTTTAAACATTGTAAAACTCAGTAGCAGAAAAGGAATAGCTGGATTTAACTTACACTACATATTTTTGTATGAATTACTGTCTGATTTGTGAAAGTTTAACACAAGAGGTTAAGTATAGTATAAAGGAGTTATTAGCCATCTATACCCACTTTTGACACAACTGAAAATAATTTATCAGAATTATATAATGCTGTGACAATCTTACCCTGATTATTCAGATGAAGACATTCAATGTAAAAAGCAGGCACGTGTGTCCCTTTGCTGAAAGTTCAGTAAGAGGGATGAGGATAAAAAATATTAACTTGCACCACCAGCTACAGTGTTTATTCAGCCCATTTGTATATTGTAAAACACCACAGGTTACAGAGATTGTTTGCCTCTAGAATGTAAAACTAACATTATTAATATAAAATGAAATCTGTTATCTGTTACACAGAGAGTCCTTACTTCAGTTCTTTAGTCAGCCTGAACAGAAAACACACACCCTCTCTCTTGTGCTTTAACTCCCAAAAGGGACATGAGTGGATCAAATAAAACTTAAACTCTATTTGTAGAAAGCAAAGAAAAACATAATGCAAACCCAGCCTCTGGACACTTTGACCAAAGGACCATGTAGAGTATCATTAGAAAGTTTTCATTCCCTGCTAGATCTACATTAAGAGTCATCTTGTTATATTTATTTCTGGGTGTGGTGCTATATTAATAGAAGCTGCATGCATGCATACATTCAAAAAAAAAAAAGAACAACCCAAACCTAGTTTGCGTTATTTGTGTCTGAACTGTGTGCAACGGGGCTGTGCGGCTAGACTAATATTAGCCAACACCATGACTGGAATGACGTTAATTATTGACAGAAAAGCAGACTTCATAAAGGAAGACAGACATTCTCTCTTTTAATCACAGATACAAACTGTGTACGTACTGTGTTCATCAAATCTTTAAACCTATGAGCCCATCGCTCGCGTAAACGCAACAGGTAATTCTGAGTGCCATCAGCAGTATAAACAATGGACTTCTTGCAAAGAAAAACCCAAAAACAAACACAAATTGCTATAATTGTGAAGCACACCAGGAAGGGAATCATACTGACCCCCTGAACCTTATGACCAAACAACTAGCTTCCCTTCACTTCTGAATAAGTAAATCAACTTGTGTACAGCGGACTGGCTGGCATAGCAGATCCAGCCTGCCTCCTACTTGCATCCTCTAACCAAATAAAGAGCTAATATGCAATGAACAGTTACATTTCCTGGGCAGACAGTTGCTAAAACACTTTTGGGCAGTTTAGCGTTCTAGCCACAGCATGGAC
This sequence comes from Arrhamphus sclerolepis, assembly GCA_037176975.1. NCBI lineage: Eukaryota > Metazoa > Chordata > Actinopteri > Beloniformes > Hemiramphidae > Arrhamphus > Arrhamphus sclerolepis. Next base: position 14,486 of record JBAMYA010016324.1, on the reverse strand, counting down.
ATCAGGTGGCATCAGGTGGTGCTTTGCTTTCATTAACCTGAAATGTTCAGATAAAGCACTTGCAATCCAAATGATATGTTAAATTATAAACAAGTCATTCAATAAACGTGGGTCTAAAACGACAAGTTATTTTAATTTTCAAGTACCCTTCTGACTCAATATGAAGTTTGATCTGCAAGGTGTAAGGTGTGAAATCCCAATTCCAAATTTCCTGAGCCTCAAACCATATCCACAGTTTCAGAAGATATTAAAAAGGTAACATTGCTCTGTATCTCTAAACATCTCAATTCATTTTTAATCCTTTAAAAACAACACAATCAAGCAATGTGTTGCATTTTAGTTGACATACCATAAACTCCACTGCCATGCTTTTAAACTTGAAAACATGAAATCTCCATACTGCTTCAGCATCTAAATATTTGTCAAGTTGGCTTAATAAAAGGCTTTAACATTTACCAGGCATGGAAAGTCTTCTTGGTAAATTTTTGGTTGAATATTCAATGCAGTAACATCAACTGCATAAATAAACACTGCAGTGTTTGCTGACTGCCATTAAGCAACAGAAAAAAAATGCTTCACTACTGCCAGATTTCAGACAGAATACGTTATCTCTCTTCATTCAGAAGTTGAGTTTATGTTGTGAAAAATGAATTGGTCAGCATATGGAAATTGTTCAACTTCCTTGAACTCTGGGTGCTGGCAGATGATGTGACCAACACAAAGTACATGACTTTCATTTAGCAAACCTTGCATATTAAATGATTTACGTCTGGCATCTTCTTTCTCGGAACACTGTGGAATCCCAAGGTCTGCTGAGACACTTGCATTCAGTGAAAACAAACTGGCTGAATATCCATGATTCTTCAAATTAATTATAGTCCCTCAAAGCTAACTTAAAGATGCTCGATACACAAACTGTCCCAGAATTAAATAGTTTCTGAACAGGCTTTGGGCTAATGTTGGCAGCAATTAACTCCCACTCCAGTGCATCATCAACTGCATAAAATTAAGGATCTTGGCAACTGAACTTTTGCCACATGGATTTTTGCATAATTTCGCAATGAGATAAAATAAGAAGTCTGAATCAGACTTTTCCAACATCTCCCAAAACCTATAGTCAGCTGGCTTATTTTTTCCACACATTCAGCACTCTGACTTGTTATAGAAAAAATACACAGATGTTAGTTAGTGTTCACAAACTGTGAATAGCCAAGTGTACCAATGTAAAGAAAATTTTAAATTTAAGATGATACATCTAATATTTGAAAATTTCTATATACATACACACGCACACACTCACACTCACAAATTGATTTAGGCCAACAGAGCAAATGCTAGTAGAGCTGCACAGATAATCCCTTAAATGTCTGTGGTCAGAAACACCAGTATGACCTCAACTTTTCTTGAAGATCACTCACCCATGGCCAAGTGGAGAGTGTGCCTCAAATGTGTGTGTCATTCAGAATACAATATGTGTCATATTTTTTTTCAAGGGAGTAATCGTTGGGTGCCAAAATTTAAATCGATTAACAGTTAAAATTTGATTAACTGGAAAAGTCTCATGGGATAGTTTGCATACAAGCTCATTTGAAGTCTGTCCATATTTCCAGAGTTTGGTTGAAGGGGTGTGACAGCCATGGCACAATATTCAGCTTGGGCCCAACAGATTCAGGACTGCATTTAAGATAATTATTCTGTTGTAAATGTCATTCTCATCATTTAACAGATGGTGTGATATTTTGTAGCAGAATTTGCTGTTCTTTCTTCATCTCTTCTGCTTAAAAATATGTTGTTGTTTTTTTCCTAAATCATTCTGGAAACACAAAAACATCTGATATCATACTAACAGAAAGACAGTTCTTTGGGTTCTCACAACAACATATAAAACATTTTGTCTACAAAACCAGATCTCAAGAGTTTGTCTGAAAAATGACTGACATTTACAGCCTTAAAAGCAAATTCAACACAGCCACCACCGCTACTGGAAAATAGGAGGAAGAAAATCAGACAGCAGTGCCATCTTCCCTCAAACTAGGCCATGTCAGCAGCTGATTAATAATCCACAGATACATATGGAGATGAATAGCAAAAGGAATCATAGAGGGACACTGTCATGTCCCTAAAGCTACTTGTTGTCAGTGAGAACCCAAACTGAGCTGTTTTTGTTGATGGATTCTGACATAATCATCACTGCTTACACTCATCTTTTTACATATTTTAAACTTGTATATGGGCCTAAAAAAACAAAATCTAGAATAGGATTTTCTGTACTGTACATTAGAATTAATAATCATGCTTTCTGGTTTTAGGAGTACATGTTAACCTGTGCTGCAGTCCTTTGCCCTTAAAAACACATGTAAAACCATCATCATTTTAAATAATCCAATACATCTAATGATTTTACAGCAGGACTATTGTTAAACAGCTACCTAGCAGCAGTATTCTGATCGAAGGATGAAGAAGTATCCAGCTACCATTGTCAGACGACAACACCAGTGTTATGAGTACAGTGGTGACCTTTTCCCATTCCAGTGTCCCTCAAACCTTTTCAGACCCGCTCTATTTGATCAAAGAACGTTACCCAGCATGTTTGTGTTTAGGGTTATTTATAGCGCACCACCTCCAGCACGGGAAATTAACATTTCGTTTTGAAACCCTAGAGCCTCGCCTGGACCAAGAGGATAATCTTACATGACAGCTTACGGAGGGTGCGAGCACAGAGCAGTGGCATGGGGTGGTAGGAGCAGATCAGCTGAAGGCGAGGGAGTGCTACTTTTACTATACAATGAAGGCACAAAAAAAAACAAAAGAAGGTTTGAAATAGAAAAATAAAATGCATCAGGATATCATTACGTAAATGATCATAATCCATGTTTACTTGAACAGATGCTGTCATAAAGAGGCATTCTGTATTTCAATTCCTTTTCCTCTAATGCATATTATACCAGTAGCAAAGCACATGGCAAACATCTTCCACAACATGCATTCTACTTTCCATTAAAGTGCTTAATTGGTTAAAGAATCTATACTGGCAAAAAAAAAAAAAAAAAAGCACTATAGAGATAATAGATTTCTAATGGCATAATGACGGTAAGGAGACCCTCTCTAGGGAAGTATCATGGCCAGATAGTGAAACTCCAAGAGCAATGCCTTGATAGCTCACCACACCCTCCCAGTGTCATCCAATGACATCACTATCCTAAAAAGCATCCAAAAATATGGGATAATCAGCAACTGAGAAATTACTCTTCTGCCCTCCAAGCCAAATGTGACTCAAGGAGATGAGTCAAGTTTTACGAAATCTTTTTAATTCATTAGTTATTTCCTCCTGCTGGAAGATATTCTAAAGTACAGCATATTTTTGCCCACATCTAATAAAATACCTAAGTCACCTTTTAAACATTTCCATCACGAGTAGATATGTGCAGTCTAAATCGATTAGTTCTTAGAAGGTATTAAAGTTCAAGTGACCTTTTCCCTACTGGACCATCCTTTTAGCTTATTGGGCAGGCTGAGATGGTGGAGGCAGCAGCAGAGATGAAAAGGCCAGCTGACCCCCACACAAAGGACTGCCAGTTAAAGGAGCCATGAGACACCAAACTGCAAAACTCATGTTTTTTGTGTTTTCCCCCACCCTCTCTTTTGCAACTGGAGAAATTGGTGAATCTTCTGTAGCGATTTAGCCTCTGAGGAATGTGAAATAGAAAAGGAAAAAATGACAAAAGACCCCACCAACTATTAGTCCGTTTGTAAATAATTACTATCCTTAAACAGAAGGGAAAAATAAATCAATTTGGAGACTGAACTGGGTTGAGAACTATTGCAAGAAAATTTGTTTGCAGCTTTGTCAGTTTCACGTCTACACATTTAATAAAGTGAAACCATACACGTGAAAGAGGAAAGGCTGTCATTTGTGCCATCTTGGTTTTCAGAAGAGTCACGCTTATTTTGGCATGCAGCTTGGCAGTAGCAAGGCCACAGCTGTTTAGAGAAAGGGACATCACAATTAACATTACACCTCTATCATCGGACTACTTCCAACAGCTTTGGAGCTGCCTGAATTGCCTTTACTGAAAGAAAAGACAATATAAATATCAAAGATTTGACAATGGACTTTCTTTATGTAATCCAATAAACATCAATTGTACATTTTCTACTTGTTTTTCATATGTGGTGCCTAAGCGAGGAAAAAGCAATGCTATTCTGGATAAAATTTAACAGCAAACAGTGATTTATTTCTTTATTTTTTCCCAAAACAATCCAAAATTCTATAATGAAAGCTCAGTGTAATATATTCTAGAAAGGGTTTAAGGAAGCTTGAAGTGGGGGAAATTATGACTGTGCTTTGTGCATAAACATTGATGCCGCTTATACTATCTTTTTCTTTGTGAACTTCCAGGTTTCAGTATTTTATAATCAACTTTGTAACTGCTTTGTAATGGAATCTGACTTCCGCAGCGATGCACTCTATCCTTACTTTAGTACTTTAGTCTGATGGGGCGTCACCCCTATTTGTCTGTGTGGCCGCTAACGGCACCAGTAACCTCACGGTCAAAAATTGCCTTGACATTGCAGGACATAGAAAGTAATCCTTGCCTTATAACCTTCCGCTTTAAATGCGATCAGTTTATCTTTCAGAGCCAGATGAGAGGGAATCCACGGCGCTCATGTTATGACATCATTAACAAGTTTCAACACAAGAAGTCAACGGTCATCTAAACTGATACACCCTTCTCAAAAAAAAAAAAAAAAAGAAAAAGAAAAAAAAAAGAGGAGGATAAGACATTCAATTGAATTATTCCATTATCAGGGCAGTTATGAAAAGCAAGCGTGAGTTGAGAGCAGCTTAAAGAATGTTGGAGCTCGCAGGGCGTGAATTAAAATGTTATGACAGCTAGCTAAAACGTTTTAACTGTCGTCCCCAAATCTCCTGCGGTGTCCAATACACTGAAGGCATATGAAAAAAAAAGACCCGTTATTTAACAGGACAAAACCCCAAATACCTCGACGTATTCACTTACACGGGAATGTAAAGGTTATACTCACAACGAGCGGAGGTTTAATTAGCGACCCGAACGACGTTTCGTCTGCCGGAGAGGAAGAGAAAAATCTTTCAATTCCGTTGCTTCTCAGGAGGAAACAAAATGTTCCTGAGCTCCGTCTTCAGATGGCTGTGCCCTTTTCTCTGTATTAGAGAGTTTAATTTCCAGCAATTAAAAATGTACCAAAGCCTTCGCTGCTCCCGGGTATCATGAGTCCGCGTTGAACAATGTGCTTCCAAAGAGAGCACAGGAGATGAGGAGTTCAGAGCCCACGCCCAGCTCTATCAAACGGAGAACCGCCCCGGTTACCATGCATGCTACAGTTGCATTCAGGTGTTTTCAGAAAAATGACAACCCCCTGGGGGAAAAACCTTGGCGCCTGACCCAAACAATATGATAAAATAAATCCAAGCCAAAAAAACAAACAAACAAACAAAAAAATTAAAAAGCACTTTTACCTCACAGAGAAGTGGTCATAGCTGTACACACTTGAAACAAGCGATGAAGGGCTCGCTTTTATTCTCAGACAAAGTTGAGGGGCTATTTGTTTTTAAACACCGGAGACACCAGTGCACAAACCCTTTTACAACTTTATTTGAAGACGCAAGTCAAATCTGCAAAAGCCTAAAGACTGTTCCACAAGCACTAAGTGCACTACATATCCCAGTAAGCCATGGGTCTGTATCCAGGAAGTTATCTCCCGTTGTCAAGTAAACTTTTGCCTGTTTGCTCTTGAGCTGGAAATGTATAGACTGGACAATTCCCCACAGCAGGTATTTTTTTCTTTTATATAATGATGATAACAACAACAACAACAATAATAATAACATAATATTAAATACGATATACGTCTTGTCGATTGTGTTTATAGTGAGATTAAACGTGTAATTAGACGTAACTGGTTTAACAAAGCTGACTTGTTGTATTAAGACACTACTGTTTATTTCAGAGAAGAGATGAATTTTGGTCATGAGTCTGTGGTCCAGGAAATCCGACCTGGCAGCGCGCGGGTTCTGGTGACTGATCTGAGTGATTCAGAGAATATTAATCCAACTCCTGCTGGTAAACCCTGCGAGGTCGCTGAAGCAGCAGACGAACTCTATCTTTCTCCTAGGAGGCTGGTAAGTTCTGAGACTTCGGTCTTCAAACCTTTAGGCAAAGTTTATTCGTTAATTTCATACAACTCCTTAACTTTTGTATGATTCTTTCTTATCACATGTACAGCACAATTTCACAAATGTATAACAGACTTTTATAATCAATCTGACCCATCCATCCATGCATATATACGTACATACACATACGTACCTTCATAGGCCATATATGCATTTTATATACCTGCATCATCATGTTCAGGGTCACGAGGAGGATGGAGGCTATCCTTGCTATCGCTGAGTATGAGGAAGAGGTAAACTCTGGGCAGGGCACATTTCCAGAGTTTAAAGAGTGAAGTTAGGATTGAATTATTTTGGATAAAAGTTTAGAGTTAAAGATTTAATTACTTTGTTTTGAGTTCAGAATTTTATTGTTGTAATATTTAACAACAGATTAGTTTGCTTCGTTTTAAAGATGTCTTGAATTTCTCCAACTTTGTACTAATATTTAAGTGTCTTCACTGTCTATGTCTATCCATTTTTACATTTATAGACTTCACTATACTGCCATTACTATTTGATCAAAAGAAGAAGACTCTGAATGTGACATAAATTAATGACACCACCCACTGGAAGCCTTGAACTTGGCATATTGAGCAAGTTCTGGCTTTTTAAACTGTCGTTATAACTGTCAAGCCTTGATTAAAATCTATCCAGAAATTCAACCACAACACCATCTAGTTCATATTTGTTTATATGAGCTCATGTTAAAAGTATTTAAAAAATTTTTTTTAGTTTATTAGTTTTATGTTACATATTGTTGGATGTGTTTGTAACATCATACAGCATAAATGGAAGGTTTAAAGGACGGTTTATCTATTAAAAGGCCCAATGATTTTTTTTTTTTCTAATTTTCTTTTCTCTTTCAAGCAAACTATTAAAAGGAAGAACACACTTCACTTGAAAGGTGGCAAGTAGTTGTTTCAAAGGGAGGTGGATAGACAGCTCCATTTATTTCAGCTTATTTGTGCAGTTGTGACCTTGAACTAGAAAGTTGCACCTATCCACTCCAAAAGTCATCTCAAGGCACTTTACTACAAAAACAATCAAGTTTGTTGTATTAAGTGTAGTCCAGTTACATTTCAGTTCATTGTAATCAATTTTATTATCAAATTTATTTTAAATGAATAATTAACAATAAAAAACAGCCTAGTTAATTAATTATTTCACATCGCAGGTTGAACATAAATCCAAGTCTGGATGAAAGTCAGAGGTAAGAGTTGACTGATGAAAAATTTCCCCCAGACAGGATTAGATAGACAGATGTAGACAGGCTTTTATCTTAAATGAAGATATATTTAGTTCACTTTGTTGCTTTTGGGTCACCCAGTAATTTCTGTCCCCTACAGGAACTGTGTGGATCTCTGGACCGCTCTCATCTAACCTCACTGGAGATCTGCATAGACACCAAAAAAACCACACTGGGTAATTTTGGTAAGTTTTACCATTCCATCATGTCATTTACAATTGTCTCATGGCCCAGTATTTAAAAGCCAGACATAAAGACATTTTCTTTTTTTTTCTTTCCCATTCTTCATGATTGAGCTGATAATGGTTGAGTATGTTGACTGGACTCACCTTAAATTCTTGATTGCACAATGAGTGTATGTCTGTACTGTCTGTACTTGTGTGAGTCAATCCTAGTTGAAGACACACGATCAGTCTCAGCTTCTTTTAAGAACTTGAGACTGAACATTTAATGAAACAATGTCTTACTGCAAGTGGACCAAGTTGCCGGTTTGATAAGCAGTTCAATAAAAGTATCAGTATCACAAAAAATAGAGATGAATTTGCTTTTGCTTTATTGATCATTTTAGGAGCCCACTTGCCCAGATTAACGCAACTCAAAATGAACAACAGCTTGATCACATCAGTTAGGTAAGTTACATAACAGCAATACCATCTTCTTGTTTTCTTCCTAAGTTATGTTTTTTCAAAGGAAATTACTCACTGGAATATTACAAATTTCTATGAAATTAAAAATCAAACGGGAAATGTGTTTGTTTTTTTTAACAAAAAGCAATATCTGCTTCTATTTACTGGATGACTTATTCCATTTATGGTTAGTTTTGTTTATGGTTAGGGACACACCAAGGCAATCCTTAAAGCTGTAATTTGACCTTGAGGAGAGATAAATGCAGTTTGATACTCTCATGCTTCACACTGATCTTGGAAGTCATAAAAACATACTGCTTTGCGTCATAAAGTTCCTTAAGCCGGCTAAAAGTTGTCAGGATTTGTATTGAAAGGTGAAGTATAGTTGAAGTGCAGTTGTGGGTCTCTGCTCTACTTTACCTACTTTTTACTAAAAGAAACTTATAATACGTAAGACGCATGTTTCAGCTTGTAAAAAAGACACCAGCAGATGTGATCTACCTTGCGGTTTTAGTGATACTGTAGAACAGGTTTAACAGCTGTATCACAATAGGACACAGAGGGGTTTCTGCTGTATACTATTTCAAATGGAGAAAGACAGGACACACCACACTTTCTTCTCAATCATCTTTCTCTTCTCTTTGTAGTCACAGCTGTGCCATCAAAAGGCAATTAACAGAATAAACCACATGTATACACATTCTGAATTTGTTGGGTTTTTTTTTTTTTTTTGGAATCGCTAACATTATTTCTTATAAATCTCCCTTTGGGGATTAGTAGTTTTGTTGAATTGAATTTTACAGTAAAGCTGATGGAAAATGTTATCAAAGAACTGACTGAAGTAGAAACAACAGAAATGAGAGAAAGACAGGCAGCTGTCTACTCCACCCTGTAAGCAGCAGAGCAGAACAGAGCAGCGCCAGCTGGACATACGCAGCCTCTCATGATATTTCCTAATCTGGATGTCTCATAAGTCAGATACAGTCACTGAAAACACTTTTCTAGAAAGGTCCAAGCAGTGTGTAGTAAACGTGCAAATGGAAGACAGAGCAAAGGACTCTATTTTGGAGAAGACAAGGGAATTTCAAGCTTCAGTGACCCAAAGACTGGTTACTGTTTGTCAGAATTCACAGTTCTGTGTAACTTCCGTCCCTGCCTCTGCATCAAGTGTGTGCTGTTTTGTCTCCATAGAGACTTGGGAACCAGCCTCCCCCACTTGCAGGTGCTATGGATGTCTTGCTGCTCCCTCAAAGACCTAGATGGCATTTCTGCTTTTTCTTCTCTTAAGGTAGACTTTATTGATAGCAGGTGGCTTTGTAGAGGCAGTTTTATAACTGGAGAAAAAAAAAACTGAAGAAAGAAAAAATCTTGGGTTCTAGAATTTACAAAATGTATTTTCCTAAAGTTAAAAATGGGTGTAATGATCAAAAGAAAACAGTTTAATTACTTTTTTAGTATTTCAATGTTCATGTGGTGCTCTGTGAATGTGTGCAGCAAATACACACACACACACACACACACACACACACACACACACACACAAAAATCTTAACTGCCTCTTGTCCTTATTTTCAGGAACTTTACATTGCTTATAACAATGTGTCAGACCTGAGTCAGGTTGCCATGCTGGAGAACCTGGAGCTGTTGGATTTGGAAGGGAATGATGTGGATGACTTAGTACAGATTCAGTATCTGGGTTTATGTCTCAAACTCCACACACTCACCCTGGAGGGAAACCCTGTGTGTGCACGTCCACATTCCTCTTCCAGTCAGGTGGGGAAATTTCCTCTCATGTTTTTATTAACAGCATGCAAATGTCGACATAGCAGAACATCTGAAAAAGTGAACGGCACTTGAATTAGGTTACACAGATGACATTTAGCTCCCAAAATATTAACTTTTACTTCATCATAACTATTTATCTGTTTTCTCTTATGTTCTTATTTGCCTCCCCTTTGCTATTCAGCTGACACATATGAAAAGCTCTGTTCTGCTGGTATTATACTGGAATGAATGACAGCTAAAATTAGCTTCAAAAGTCATATCTCTGCTGCACATAAATAAGCTCTTTAACAATGTGGCGCAACCCTTAGAGTGACAGTAGACTGGCAGAAGATCAAACACAGACAGTTGGAGATGAATGAAGCTTGAGCGAGGACCTGGCCAGGGTTCCTGAGCAGGAAGTGGTGTTTTTTTCTGTCAATGTCGTAAAATCTAATCTGCAGTTGCAGTTTTTGCTTCAAACTCATCCATCAGTCTGTCCTGTGTCCTCTTTGTCAGATAATCACAAGAATGTAAGAAGTGTGTGTTGACACTCTAAGGAGGAGGCATTTAAAGAAAAAAAAACATAATATTCCATGTAATAGATACATTTTTCAAATGAAAAACCATGACAGAATACACCTTTTTAAAAAACTGTGATTCATGTATTATATCCTTCAAACTAGTGACTACGTAATTAATGTCCATGAGAGAAAGTGATTCACTATTCATTTCATTCAGTTCAATGATGGTGAGTGTTGCTGGGCACATGGCATAAGCTGCATTTCCTCCACAGTGGGCTGGGATGTTTTTGGGCCACCATGAATGTGTTTATTTACAGCTACCAGCAGAGCATTAATTAGGAAACTAGAGCAAAAAGTGGAGATGGTGAGCTGAATATGCATTAGGCAAGAGCTTTGTAGTGAATGAGTGGTTCATGTGCTGCCTCTCTTGCCAAACTTCACTCCAAATTCTCTCTTTTTTTTTTCTTCCAGCACATGCAAAGACACATATCAGCTCACTTCCCCTCTGTTAGACCTCCTTCTCCCTTCTTTTCTTTTTCATTTCCTCTTTGCCAACCTTTCAATGTCTTTGTCATTCACCGCTTCTCTTCAGTTTGGTGAAGACCAGGAGTGCTTTACTGGTCTGCTCTTGCTCTTTGTCTGGCTTTGTGTAAATAATTTCCCACACCACAGCGCGGTGCAGTCTCCACACAGTTTTTAAAGTGAGTTTCTAGCTCATTTTACATTTGATGTCAACAATATGTCAGAGAAGTTGGCACTAAGGAATCAAAGGATTTGTGTAATGCTAAGGGGAAAAAATAAAATCTTGTAGAACATCTCAAAACTAATTAGACTAACTGGCATCGATTCAGTAACATTGTTAGGTACAAAGGAATACCCACAACAGATCAGGGTTTGGTCTTTCAGAAATAAAAGAAGGTGTTGCTTTTACCCAAAGACAAGAAGTGGGCACTAATTCAAATGTTTTAATAATTTAAGAAAATGAAAAGAATATTCTTCCCATGTATGCACATTGAATGGAGACTGTATCATCTAAAGTACACAATATTAATGAAATATTCAGTGAATCAATAGAAAAGGAGCAAGTCCCAGACTAATACCAATGGCCTAAATGTTGAGGCCCCCTTGTGGCACTGATTGTATTTACAGCAAGATAGACTGAGACAAAGCAGGAGAATATCTTTTAGTTTTAAAAAAAAATCTAAACTAAAGATTCCTTTTAAAAACCACAGACATCACATCACCCTGGCCGAAGGGCAGCGATAACTACTGGCTTGTTAAAAATTCAGTATCCATAACTGTATGGAAGATCTTAACTTTGCACAAATGTAATGTGAATGTGCATATATGCAGGTTCTTGTGCGACACATGTTGCCATCCAGACAAATCATTTTTAAGGCAATGGACTGCTTATTTCAGCAAGATAATGTCAAACCACATTTTGTATTTATTACAACAGTAATCACAGAGTAGGAAAACACAGTAGATTGCATGCAGTCCAGACTGGTAAACCATTAAAAATATTTGGATCATACTTTTCTGGAGCAGGCTGGAATTCTGAACATGATCAAGTGGCTCAGTCTATTTCAAGCACAGAGTTGAGATGTGAATATGTACATGGTATTCTAGATAAACATCCTCATGACTTGTTCATGTAACACTGAAATAATGATGCTTATATGAAACACTGTCATGCTTATATTAATGTACCGCCCTCTTTTCCCTTTTCATTACTTCTAATATCTCTCTTGTTCCTTGTTCCCTCTCTTACCCAGATGTCAGGCTATAGTTACAGGACAGCAGTGAGGGAGTTGGTCCCTCAGCTGCGTTACCTGGATGATATAAAGGTGGAGGAGGACAGGTTGACACGCTCTGGCATCACGGGAGAGAACTGGGACATTCTCAGAAACTTGATTAAGGAGATTGCTATTAAAGACGGTTTGTATGTGTTAGATTGAGTTTCTTAACAGAAACAGGTTAATTGCAGTTAATTATTTCAATGGGCATCTCGCTTCTGTATTTGTAGTGGCGACAGCAGAGAGTGTGTGCCCCGACACCAAGCAGATCTCTGCTAGACGCCCTTCTTCCAGTCCTTCCTGTATCAGGCCGATGACGGCAACAGGCTTCAGAACAAGCAATGGCTCCAGAACCATGTCAGCAATGAGGCCAGGGGTTCTAGCCCCTGCTGGATTTAGATCTGGACCTCCAGACTTTGATCTAGCAGCAGTGGACGCAGAAACCAGCACACTTATGCATGGTTAGGCACTGCTGTTTTTTATGATATTGGATCTGATTTGAATAAACTTTAATTTTCAATTTCTTTTTTTTAGTTTCATCCCTCACATACCGCATTGATATTGTCAATACTAACAGCAATATTTTACTCTATAGTGCCACCAAGAGGCTTTAATTGTATCAATAGGCTGATACTTTGATTTGTAGAACTTCCTGTCATCTGTTGATTTGTGAAGGTGCTGGGAAGATTTTGTTCTGTGGGAACCCAGTCCAGGCTATTCGAGCAAGGAGAGAAAAGTTGAGGGTAAGTGATGACAAAATTCCTGCAAATCACTGAAAAAAAAAAAACATATTACTCTTAAAAACCACGTCAGTTACAAATCAGGTGAGGAAAACTCTTAATCATTCTGTCAGTTCTAGTATGCTGTTTTTATACAGCAAAGCTTTTAGTGTCAGCTGAGAGGAACGATAAGCTTTATGAGCTGTGGCAGGCCATAATCGCTGCCTGGCACCAGCAGCTCATCTCTTTAATGTCATGTCAGTAAAACAGAAGCAGCTAATAAGCAGGGGGACAGAAAGCAGAGAAGACAAGTGCAATGAGGGGAGGACACAGGTGATGGAGATGTGTGAAGAGCTGTCTCAAAAGGGCATGATGAGTTGGCTCCTACTGCCAACTTCATGCATTTCCCTTGTGTTTGCCCCTTTATTTCTGCCTGACTTTTATATTTAAGTCTCTATCCGTGACGAATGTACTCAGCTTTTGGAGTTTATATTCCTCAGTGTCTCCTAACATCCTGTCCCACCCCTCAGACTTATTGTTTCCTCTTCTGTGTTACAGACAGCACCAACCAGATCCACTTTAAGCACTTGTGCCCTGCCCATCCATGTGCCAGAACACACATCTGACCTCAAAGAGCTTGATGTTGGAGAACGTATGAATGTATTTGCTGAGCTGAAGGCTTGGAGAGAGCAGCATAGCAGGTACCAAATGGTTACATATATCATATGCTTTAAACACATTAAATGTTATCACATCTAACAGATACTTTGTCTATAAATGCATGATTCAGTGTTATACATCTGATGTCAACCAAGCTGCCTCTACATGAGGTATAAACCTCCTGAAAGGCTATGCAATTTTTCTACACAATTTTTCAGGCAACTTCAGGCGATAGAAAAAGAAAGATTACCACAAGTTCTGGCTATTCACCATGATGCTGATGAAGAGACAGATTGTCTTGAAGAGGAAGAATTTGGTGATTTTAGGAGCAACAGTAGTGATGAAATACAAGGGGAGGGCAAACACTGTGACAGCCCAGATGCTACCAAACCAGATTCTCCTTTCCAGTCTCTTTCAACAGGTCAGTGTTCACTGAGTACGAGTGGTAAGGATCTTTGTTGAGACATAAATGACTGACCTAAACCAAAAGATATTTGATTTCCTTGTTTTTGTCATCAGACCAGCATGAACGAGAGGCCTTGTACCCCAGCATGGTGCGGCAGTCGCTTTCCTCAGACACCACGCTGTCCCCTTCTCCACCGCTTGCCACTGCAGATCCTGCTAGTAGGAAGAAGCCAGGGATGCGTGCACGAAGGCTTCGCGTCAGCCAAGAAAACTCAAAAGCATTACCTGATTTTAACAGAAAGGCGTGTGAATCTGGAACAGTTACATCTGCTGAAGAAACTGACCTCATATTCCAGAGAGTTGCGAACACCCATGTGCCTCCATTGTCCTGCACCCACATACCTAATCCACTTCCTGCCAGTGACCTGCATAAGGAACATATGAAGTTATGGTATGACATGATGGAGGATTCCATCTATCTGTCTATCTATCTATCTATCTATCTATCTATCTATCTATCTATCTATCTATCTATCTATCTATCTATCTA
>JBAMYA010016303.1:0-17100 GCA_037176975.1 Arrhamphus sclerolepis | reverse complement strand
GTGAGTTTGGAACAATTTTTTGTATTTTTTTGTTTACCAGATGCTCATTAAACCAACAAAAAAGAACTATCACAAAAGTTGGTGGCACTGCACATGGGAAAAATATGAGGGTCTGATTCATATAGAGTCATCTATATGCAGTTATGATATGATTTAATAAGAATTATCCTTATTCGTTAACTATTTCATTATTTATATTTACCTTACTATACGCATTAAGATTATTACTTCCCCTGACGTATTTCCCTCTAGTCAGGTCTCACTGACGCAACAGTTTTGTAAATTCACTAGTCTCAGAACAGTTTCTCTCCAGAAATGTGAATCTATGTCTCATTCTTGTGGTAACATTCAGAATCTTGTATTTTATTTTTGTTTTTTGATTAATTTCCCTTCAGGGATTGATGAAATATTTTTGAATTAGAATTCATGACTCAGATTTGTCCTTTAATTTTCACATAAAACAAGTTTCTAGTACTGCCATCTTTCATATTATATTTTCAAAATTGGGGACATTGTGTCTCAGAATGAATTCAGAAAAACAAGTCTGTGTATTTGTTGCTTCACGATTAGACTGCAACAGTTTCTTACCATTGTTCTGTCCCAAAATTACTCTGAAAAGATTCCAGCTTATCCAAGAAGGCTGCAGTGAGAGTTCTGATGGGGATTAGCTTCTCAACATTGACTTCCTGTTAATTTTAGAATAGAATATGAGTTTATATTTTCACATTAACAGCCTTAAAAGGTCACCTTCATTGTATCTTAAAGACCCAGTGGTACCACATTATCCCAGCGTGGAACTTCCCTCACAGGCTTAATTGTCTCCAAAAGTGAGAACGTGAGACCGAACCTTCAGTTATCCAGCTCTTGTAGATTTCATCTTGTGGTTCCTTTTCTTGTGCTGATGTAGACCAAGGCCAATTTCAAAAACATGCTAAACTACTAGTGCATACTGATTTTTTTTTGCCAAAATACAGTATGCAAGAAATAGCGTGCCAGTGTGCCACTACTGGGACAAAAAAATTATTTTTACAATTACGTGTCAAAAATAGTTAGTGATGTTAAAGTAGAAGTTCGGAGAATGAATAAAATAAAACAAATAATTTTTTTTTTTTTTTCCCCCCCTCTCAACAACCGGTGCGTGTTTCTTTGTCCATCAGATTCTCCCTGTCTGCTTGTTAGAAACCCCGCTGGTTTTCATACCTGGCACGTAGGCGAGTCTTACAAAGAAAACCTGTGGGATCTATTAACGGTTTGCCTTTCTTGTTTCTGACTTCCACCAACTATTAAAAAAACAGTATACTGTTCTTCAACAAACACCGACCAATCTGTGTGAGCAGTCCTTGGCCTCACGCTACTCTGACATGAACTGACCGTGCTGGTGAAGGGTGGAAGAAACACATGGCACCAAGTAATGGTCATTTCAGTTCTTTGCATACTATAGGAGTTTTCAAATAATCTTCACTGTTTCAGTTTAATTTTGAATGTCAAAAATGCCAGGATCTTTCAGTCATCTCCATGAGAGAATTATCTTCACGCAGCCTTACTTTATAGCCAGAGAAGAGCTTAAATCCAAACAGTTTTAAATTTGCTCTAAGAAAGACAAATGATTTTAGAGGGGGCATGATTTATTACAAACAGTTATAATTCTTTCATAAATATGGAGATGTTAACTGAGACCATAGTAAATCCATGTTTTGCAGTTTATTATGCATGATTTGAATAATAAAGGATTACATGCCTTTCTACGCAGTGATAAATAGCTGTGAATCCATAAATCTGTGAATGCAGTTTATCTTGCTGTCCACAGATATGCATGCTTCTGCATTTTCCTAACAAAGGG
Source organism: Arrhamphus sclerolepis (assembly GCA_037176975.1). Taxonomy (NCBI): domain Eukaryota; kingdom Metazoa; phylum Chordata; class Actinopteri; order Beloniformes; family Hemiramphidae; genus Arrhamphus; species Arrhamphus sclerolepis. The sequence continues at coordinate 15,260 of JBAMYA010016303.1, read as the reverse complement.
GGACAAAATCAGGACCATCAATTCATGTCCAGCGTGCATTTTTCTGTATTCTCAGAGCTGTTGCAAGACAACTGGCTGACTGTCCCAATTGTGAAGTATTGCGGATGATGCATATGGCCCAGGTTTCTGTGGCAATCTTGCTAATGGGATTCTTTCAGGTAAATACTGTACATGCCGCTGAATGGAAGGTTTTGCATTTCATATGTGATCATTTGTACTCTAACACTGGACTACATCACATCATTGACTTGTTAACAAGACCTGCGTTAACTGGCTGAAGTGAATGTACAAAGGGAAAACTGTCAGCAAGTGAATTTGTACAAGACACAATTTAAATGGTCAAATTGACATATATATATTTCTTTTTGCATTCTGGCTACATGAGTCAGTTCTGAGTAAATCTGGAAAACAGTAGCTACTGCGTGACATATGATCCTATGTGCACCCCATAGCGAAAAACGTTGCACTGTCAGGTGTCTCATCAACCAAGCCGCTCTCAACCATCAACACATTTCAACGGGAAAGCCCCGAGGCAGCGCACCAGAGCTCAAACACCCTGTCCAGTTACAGCTCATTAATCTAGGAGCAGCGTGACTTAACAGATTTTCTCTAAAGATGCCAAAAAAGCTCAGATTTCAATGCTTTATTTTGGAAAAAAAAAAGAAGAAAACACCTCAATTAACTAACTGTGCAGAAAAATAAGTATGTAAATACATACATAATGCACAGGGACTGCAAAGGATGCTTTGCTTGCGTTAACATAAAATTTAATTTCACGTTTTGTTTTGTTTTTTCTTGTTTATATCTGAACATGATTATTATTTTCGCCCCATCCCTCATCAATCCATGATTATATTATTCCACACGATAACAGATCACTGTAACCTGCTATCAGAACTGCACTTTAATCTGCTTGACAGAAACACAGAAGTTATATCTCTGAAGTGAATTTGTAAAGGACATTCTTTACACAGCAGAGTAATTATGAATGTATCCAGGACAGTAACAGAGGGAAGGCAGAAGACTGTCTGCCTTGATCGTATTTAGTGTTCTACCTTGATGACATTTATCCAATATACCTACTGGTAAGCAGTAATAAAGAGGTCGCCTAAACTGGCTCAATGAGCTTGTGTGTGTGCCAAAAAAAGTTGAAGAAAGAGCAAATGTCTGCATTGTACTGGGGTGCAGAAGCTATACTGGAAAAGAAAACTGATTTCAGAAAATCATATATGACAGCTGAATATAAAAAACATTTAAGATAACATGTTTTTTTCCTTTCCTTTTTTGTTGTTGTTGTTGATGTTGACTTTTCCTTTGTCGTGTGCGGTTTTGTTGTTGTAGTTTGAAGCTCTGAGCCAACCTTCTGCTCTGATCTTCTGATTTTTTTTTTTTTTCTATCGCTGAGAAAATACACAAACTTAATCACTCATCTCAATGTTTCTACAAATCTGCTGGACGGAGAACAGCTGGCAAAACGCTGTATTTGTCAGAGGATTAACAACACATCTTCAACCCGCTCTATCACACAATTAAGGTGATTAGTCCTCTCACTGTGTTTGTCCTGCAGCCAGGCTGAACTGCTCCATGAGGCTTTTCAGCTGTCACACTGGAGAGCAAAGGACTTAGAGTATAAATGTGAGGATTCTTGGACTTCATGCACACTTTACTTTCCCTTGCTCAAAGGATTTCTTCTAAGTCCTGTAATAGAGCCTGAGAGAAGTGAATGCAACGCACAGTGAATTCACGCAAGACATCTTGAATTGAAATCACTGTACTTCCTCAAAAACTGAACTCAGTGGTGCTCTCAGAAGAATGGCATCAACGCTGCGGCCACCAGATAAAGAAATGCATGACTTACCTTCTGCGAGCAGTCGCACGGCATGAACAAAAGAGGGATCCAAGCTGTTCTTCTCGGCCACCAGCTCAGGTAAGCACTTCTCTGGATGCATGATGATCACGGCGGATCTCTTCACCGACAGTGCAGGTGAGGCGACAGGAGTGCTGGGCGTCGGTACGCAACTATAAATCTTCCCGCTCCTGTGTTCGGCTGGTGACTGACGGTCTATCTGTCTATCATGAACAACAACAACAAAATAAAAAAAAAACTCACGTGGGGGGGTGGAAATAAAAAATAATAAAAAAATTTAAAAAAAAAAGTCGAATCGTGCAAGGATCTCCGAAAATACCTGACTGGAGTCAGAGGTGTGAGCCCATCTCCACCACCGCTGCCTGCTGCCTGTCGTCGGCAACCTGCAGACTCCCCGGCTCACAGAGAGCGCTCCTCCCCGCCCCCCCAGCAACATTATTGGTCACATCCAGAGGCCGGTGCTGATGGAAAATCGAGGAGTTCCCCTCTGAAGCCAAACCAGCTGTGGGAGCAAGGGCGCAGATCTGTTCCTGGGAGATGGCCTCATATCTTGTACATCAGAGATAAACTGCTACTAATAATATTAATAATTGTCTTGTATCAAGATCATGGAAACATGATAAATGAGTTATGTGCACAACATATATTCTACCATATCATGGGAATGGACACAAATGACCCTCATTCTTCTGATGACTAAAACAATAGTTTTATATTTCATTTACAAACTTACACCACTGTCTGGTATGAAAGAAAGCAAAGAATCCAAATCAATTAAAGGGACAGCATTATGAAGTGGTATAAAAATAAATAAATTAAAAAAAATCTCTTACTCTGGCTTTAAAAGCCAGTGCAGGTGGTATCAGTGCTGTAAGGAATATAATAATGTTTCTGTGTATGTTGCATGTGTATCTGTTCTCCTAGAGCCGTGACATTAACATGAATCTGAAAGTCATACTCAGCGCAGGCTGCTTTCCTTGCTAACAAATTTTATTTCAGCAGGTGATGCTGGTGAAGACCCACTCTAGCTCCACTTGACCTTTAGAGATGTTTCAATCTGTTCAGAAGCATAAAAACGGGAGGGAACTGCAGACAACAGTGTTTCACAGGCGTGAAACTACTTGTTTTAATTCAAATGTATGATTTTTTTTTCGAAAAGTTTGAATGATTTATTGTTCAAATTCACTATGTACACTTACAAAAACTTAAAAATGAACTATGTGGATATTTAGAGAAGTATGTCCACATCTTTGTGACTGCAAACATGTCCCACTTGTGTGTGTGTGAGACTGTGTGTGTTTCTTTATTATGTTATTGTGTTATGTCATGTTATCATGATTATTATATTATTGTTATTGCCACTTCTGGTTAGCAGTATACTTTTAAATGAAGATAATTTATTTTCTATTGGAGGTTATAAACCTCTGAAAGGTTTTAATATATTTAAAAAATAATTTCTATAATTCCTGCCATTTCTTAAAGACGTCAGTACTAAACAAGACTTCAGACTAGCATCCTTTTTTTCTACTTCTGCTTCAATATCAGCGACCCTGTCTCTAAAATGATGCAACTTAATTTTCTTTTTTGCTTGACAGCCTAAAAACAATGGACTAGGCCAATGTTGGCCTGTATTATTTCAGCATTTCATGCTTACTGGACCTTCACTGATTTGATTTCTGTCAGTGAAATGATTTATGCTGATGATAATGATAAGCATCCTGCAGTCGCTGTGGCCATTAACATTAATGAAGATTATGTTTGTTAATGTGCTTTAATGTGTGTTTTTTAGGTTCCTTAAAACAGAGCTAGGGTAAAATGCAGACAGAAACAGATGTGTATTATGTACTTCCTCACCACAATATTAAGGAAAGAGAAGAACTGTGGACAGGAAAGCTGTGTATGCACATTCCGTTGGTTGGATCTAATACTTTTACGTGAATAGTGTTTGGAATAGTTGCTTAACATGTGTTATATGTTTTATTAAACTGTGCATTCAGTAGGTTCTTACAGCTCTCTGCTGGTGAAAGATATTCATTACACATTTCAGTGGGATGGATTGGAGTTGATGGAGGTATGTCTGTTTTGTTTATCTGTTATTTATTTTGTTCATTCATTTTATTGTTTGTTTGTCTTTTTCTTTTAATATACAGTCCAGTTGGTTTCCTAGAAAGTTCCTGTTGGATTCATGGCTGAGGGGTACTCCCGTCTTTCATCTGAAGACAGCTGGTATAGGCTCCAGCAGACCCTCATGAACCTGTATAGAAAGAAGCAGATGATGGATGATGTTTGGTTGGTTGTTTAGCTAGTTGTGTGTTTTCACAACAACAACAATAATGTACTTATAATTCACATTACTAATTAGGGAACCATTCAAGGTGCTTTTACAACACAAAGTAACTAAAAATAAAAAAATAAAAAAAAGAAGCAAAAGTCTGCAATACCAAAATGATAAGAATGATAGGAAAATTTTTAGTATGATATGAAAAATAAGGTTCAAGTGATAAAATGCAGTGATTTTCTTTCCTTATTTGCAGCCATTATGGAGCTTGTTTATTTTTCTTTCATATGCAACTAATGTTGCATTTCAGGCCGTCAACTTCCAAAATAAGTTGGTTCACAAACATAAGGACGTAAAAGAAAAAATAGATAAATAAATCATTTCAAACTGGTGACATCTATAGATGATTATGATTTTATTCAAAAACATCCATTAATTGATGATACTGGGACAGTTGTTTTTAATATTGTCAACAAATCCATGTAAAATAATTTAAAAATTTTAATCTTCAGTGAAATATTGGAAAGGTTTTGCATATTTCTCCTGATGCTTCTTGTGCATAATATCATTAAATGACTCAGGGAATTTCTAGGGATTACTAAAATATGGAGCTACAGTTACAAAAGCCACTATAACCTTGCTGTACCTCAGAGGTTGATCTCTTGACTAAATCTAGACTGGAGCACCTCACAGAGAACGCATACTTCTGTCAGACAAATCAGTATTTCAGGTGCCTTTTAAAGGAATAGACAGGTCAGAAGAAGATGGAAGATACAGATACAGAATGTGACTGAAGCGATGACCTGTCCAAGAGAGTATGTGGATAATTTTGAAAGATAATACTGTGACAATTTTGACCTTGTACTGTTCCACAACATGTTTTCAAGAATAAGTGGCTCAAAACAGCAAATGAAACAGAGTATCATTCATTCACCCTCAGTAACAGAAAACTGTGGGATGGAATAACAGCGTTATAAACTGGCAACTTTATTGTCTCTACATTTCATGGGATGTTTGCAGTACTGAAAACTATATAAACAGATTAAATGAAGCCAACAAGCAAAAAAAGAGAAATATCTTCCTAAAAAGAAACAAATCAAATGTAAATATCATCATTATTGTGTTTTATTTTGATTTACATTTCCTGAATTGACTCAACGTTTCTAACTTGGGCTTGTACAAATTAGAGGTGGGATTTATAGCTCTTTGAAAGGAGCTGGATCTTGAAAAGCTGTTTTTTTCAAAGAGCCATTCAAAAGACTGGCTCATTCTTCTCTCTCTCTCTCTATCTCTCTCTCTCTCTCTCCACCTCATTTTAGGATTTAATCAGGAGTGACTAATTTTTATCAAGGAAATAATCACTGATAGCAATTAAGGTAAGATTTGGATCAGAATAATACAAACTTACACACCTCACCAATATATACTCTGTTGGTGTGAAATATTCTGAAATATGTTTATAATTTCATTTGGCTAGTGTTTTCATTGTAGCCATTTAATAAGGTGGCTCCATATCCCAATGATTTGACAGTGAGGCCACTATTTTGGATTTTCAAAACACCAAAAGAACTTTGTGGCACAACATAAAACTAAGCAAGTTACAATTAACGTCCATGAAAAACAACATTTTTATTTTAATAAAACAGAAACTCAACATATAAGGAGAATAAATTATTTAAAAATAAATAAATAAATACCTATATAAAATCTACTATGCAAGATTTTAAAATAAATAAATAAAAAATACAGAAACACAGGCAATAAAAATATAATAAACCCAAGAGCGAACATTAACCACTTTACAAAGAGGACACATCAGAACAATGTAAACAATAAAGTGGAAAATGTATTCTAAAAGAATTAGTTTGGACAAAATAATGCCCCTGAAATAATAAACATGTGAATGGACCATGTTTGACATCAGACTCCATGATGGTACACAGGTGTCACATGAAGGCAGCGTGAGCAATTTGTATATTAAGAGGGAAAAAAAAGAAGAAGAAGAGCTCACAAACGAAGGGCGATGTGGCATTCATGATCAAATTGATTCTTTTGAATGGTTCGTTTCAATGAACAATGACAACTGAACGTAGCCAAATCTCAGGCAATAATGAATGTGAAATGTACCCTGTGTATTTGTCTCCATGTTGTCTCTTTTGTTTATCATTTTTTCTTCAGAGCTACACTAGCATTGGTCCTTACAGGAAGATCAGCTGACAGCAGGTTTCACAATGCACTATCACTCTAATGTGGTCATACTTGTCTTCTTTAAGCTACTGTCTTCTATCAGAAGCCCGGGATTGATGGGTTCTGCATAGTATCCTTAGTTGTTCCTAGATATTGCACCTGTGATCTTCTCCCAGTTAGGTAATTGGCCCTAAAAGCCCAAGGGACCACTGGGCTAACTTTGGACTTCACTAACTCAAACAGTATGTTGTCTAATTGTTCTTTCAGTCCCTAGCATTTATCCCTTTCCCCCATGCTTCTTCTTCCCTATCATACAATTTCCCAGTTTACAGCACTACTGTCAGCTGTTTCCCAACCACCACAAGTCTGTCTTCTACTTGTCTCTTAGGAGCCTGAAATCCCACAGAACCTTAGATTTGTTTTTCTCATTCACATTCAGTGGTACATTCCAACAGTGCTCCAATACAAACTCAGTACAAATGATCTGTGCACCATCACAGTCAATGTTATTTCAAGAAACTTTACTTGTGTAAACACATGTTAAAATATCTGTTCAGTCTAGAACAGTGGCGATTACTGGTCTTTCAAAGAGGGGAAGCTCATTGTCAGCTTACATCATCACGATAAAATCCATCAATTTATTTATGTGTAAATTTATACGTAAATTCTGCCCTCCGTTCCTTTTCAAGAAAATGGTCTGTGAATGAACTAACAAAAACAATATTAAACTCGAACAAGGAAATGTTTAAATTATGTTAAACTGAAACAAGTAAATACTATGAGTGTTTTATTTACAATGTAAGAAATTAACACCAACTATCCCACTGAAGCTAATCCAGGAAGTAGATTTTGTTGCAGTTCCTAAACTGACAACTAGGTGGTGGCTCCAAAACAGAGCAAATCCCCATTGACCCACAAGTTAGTAGTGGCAACTTTGCAGCAGAATTAAATGTATTTACAGTCTTAGTACAAAAATTGTTTTTGGTCTCTCCAGTCAGATTTTATATCCATAACAGTTATCCACAAAAACTTGTGTGGTGCAAACTGATTTGGACCACATGAGATAAATTTATATTAAGCAATAATTTTGACCAATCAGATTCCCAGACAAGTTAGAATGGTTTACTAGGGCCCAAGAATGGAGAGGGGCCCTGGGCTTTTGGAAAGTTTTTTATTATTTTTTTCAATAAATTAAAATATCTCAGTGATATAAAACAACATAACATGAAATAAATATGAAAATAAACTCAAAGTTGCTGTTTCAGTTCAATAATAAGGTTGCTTTAATCAAATTAAGACTGTTCAAGGATGCCTGCACCCTCCTTACAATCACGAGTCCTGTCAGGCGGAGTGAACTGAGTTGTGAAGGCTAGTGGATTAAAGTCAGTCGACTTTTAAATGGCACTCTAGGACCTGAGCTGTGCAACAAACATGTTTCTTTTAAAGAATATATCAGGGTACCAGAAGAGACAGGAAAGTGAGGAGAAGGAACAAATGCAAAAAACAAGCAACCAGATGCTTACAAAGTTGTTGTTTTTTTGTTTTTTGTTTTTTCAAGGAAAGGTGAGCTCAACCCAAATGTTAAAGCACAATTCAAAACAAAACAAAAACAAATTGATCAATTTTTGGCCACTGGTGTTGATTCTCCACCACACATTGATCATTATATGAGAAACCCTGCATAAAATGTAGATCAGTGACAAATCCTATTCCTGAAACTGGATCAGAGCTGCACTGGAGTAAACTAATGTTCTGACATTTGTGAATGTGCACAGTTTTATTGCACAAACTAGGCTAAAGATTATTTTGTCTTTTTTGCTTTTGTCGTTTGAAGTACTTCTCCAAAAATGGCTCTTCAAAAAGAGGGGTCATCATAATTAAGTATATATAATAGTTATTGTAAGAACCTGCACTGATGAAAATCTTTTTCTTCTGGCTTTTTTGCTTTACAAAATGAACATTGAGTGATTTTTTTTTTTTTTCTGGATGTTGAATTTGTTGCCATTTGCTTAGTATGGATGATTGGCATTCCTAAATTGTCCCTAAGTGTGAGTGAGTGTGTGGATGGTTGTGTGTCTATATGTGGCCCTGCGATAGACTGGCGACCTGTCCGGGGTGTAGCCCTGCCTTTTGCCCGGAGTGAGCTGGGATAGGCTCCAGCAGACCCCCGTGACCCTGAAAAGGAAATAGCGGGTATAGATAATGGATGGATGGATGGATGGATGCAGAGCTGTAACATCATCACATCATAGTTGTTAAGCTGTGTTTGGCATTAAGCACATGACTCACTTCGACTGGTGAGTCAAGTCTTGTGTGGTTGTGTGTTATTGTACAGTAGCCATAGAAATGTTTTAAAGTAACCTGTAGGAAGAAGTGAACTGTAAGTTGTGTTATAGTTTACTTTGGGGGTTATTAATAGGCCTGCAATTATGATAAGAAATACTATGAGCTCAAATTTAAGATAACACACTTCACAAATGTGGAGATGTTTGGACCGCCAACTTATTGTGGTGGAGGGCTTTGAGTATCCGAATGATCCTAAGAGCTATGTTGTCAGGGGCTTAATGCCCCTGGTAGGGTCCGGTGGGCTGGTGTGGGCTTGCTTATACCTCCCTAGCTCAGGCGCCATGTGTTGGAATTCTCCCTGCAGAACAAGAGGGTCGCAAGAAGGAGTACTGGAAGGTGCTCCAACAGGGGACTCCATAGTTTTGTTGGGGGACTTCAACACCCACGTGGGCAAAATCAGTGTGACCTGGAGGGGCGTGATTGGGAGGAACGACCTCCCCAATCTGAACCCTAGTGGTGTTTTGTTACTGGACTTCTGTGCTTGTCATAGTTTGTCAATAACGAACACCATTGTTCAAGCATAAGGGGTTCCATCAGTGCACGTGACACCAGGACACCTTAAGCCGGAGATCAATGATTGACTTTGTGGTTGTTTCATCTGACCTCCAGCCGCATGTCTTGGATACTCGGGTGAAGAGAGGGGCTGAGCTGTCAACCGACCACCACCTGGTGGTGAATTGGATCCGCTGGCAGGGGAGAAATGCTGGACAGACTTGACAGACCCAAACGTATCGTGAGGGTCTGCTGGGAACATCTGGCGGAATCCCCTGTCAGGTCTTCAACTCCCACCTCCGGCAGAACTTTCACCAGATCCTGGGGGAAGCTGGAGATATTGAGCCTGAGTGGACCATGTTCTCCATTTCCATTGTGGACCCAGCTGTTCGAAGCTGTGGCTGTAAGGTCTCTGGTGCCCGTCATGGCGGCAATCCCCCAACCCGGTGGTGGACGCCAGAAGTAAAGGATGATGTCAAGCTGAAAGGAGTCCTACCGAGCCTGGTTGGTTCGGGGGACTCCTGAGGCAGCTGACGGGTACCAGCAGGGCAAGCAGATGGCAGCTGGCGCAGTCGCAGAAGCAAAAACTCGGGCCTGGGAGAGGTTCGGGGAGGCCATGGAGGAGGACTACCAGTCGGCTCAAAGAAATTCTGGCAAACCGTCCGGCGCCTCAGGAGGGGGAAGCAGTGCCCTGTCTACAGTGGATGTGGGGAGCTGTTAACCTCGATTGGGGACTTTGTTGGGCGGTGGAAGGAATACTTCGAGGATCTCCTCAATCCCACTGACACACCTTCCCTAGAGGAAGCAAAGGCTGAGGACTCAGAGGTTGACTCATTCATTACCCAAGCCGAAGTCACTGAGGTAGTTGGGAAGCTGCCCAGTGGCAAGGCACCAGGAGTGGATGAAATTCGCCCTTAGTACCTCAAGTCTCTGGTTGTTGCGTTGCTGTCTTGGTTGACACGCCTCTGCAACATCACGTGGCAGTCGGGGACAGTGTCTCTGGCAGACCGGGGTGGTGATCCCTCTTTTTAAAAAGGGGGACCGGAGGGTGTGTTCCAATTATCAAGGGATCACACACCTAAGCCTCCCGGGGAAAGTCTATTCCAGGGTACTGAAGAGGAGAGTCTGGCCGATAGTCGAACCTCAGATCCAGGAGGAACAATGCAGTTTTCGTCCCGGCCGTGGAACACTGGACCAGCTCTGTACCCTCCACAGGGTGCTCGAGGGTTCATGGGAGTTTACCCAACCAGTCCACATGTGTTTTGTGGACTTGGAAAAGGATTTTGACTGTGACCCTCGTGGCATTCTGTGGGAGGTGTTCTGGGATTATGGGGTCGGAGGCCCTTTGCTAAGGGCCGTGTGGTCCCTATACGACCAGAGCAGGAGCTTGGTCCACATTGCTGGCAGTAAGTCAGACCTGTTCCCGGTGCATGTTGGACTCCGGAAGGGCTGCCCTTTGTCACCAGCTCTGTTCATTACTTTTATGGACAGAATTTCTTGGCACAGCCAGGGGCCGGAGGGGGTCCGGTTCGGGAACAACTGGATTTCACTCTCTTCTCTTTGCAGATGGTATGGTCTTGTTGGCTCCTTCAAGCCAGGACCTTCAGCATGCAGTGGGACGGTTTGCAGCCGAGTGTGAAGTGGCTGGGATGAGAATCATCACCTCTAAGTCTGAGGTCATGGTTCTCGACCGGAAAAAGGTGGTTTGTTCCCTCCGGGTCGGTGGAGAGTTCCTGCCTCAGGTGGAGGAGTTTAAGTATCTCAGGGTCTTGTTCATGAGTGAGGGAAGGATGGAGCATGAGAGTGACAGGCAGATTGGTACAGCGACCGGAGTAATGCAGTTGTTGTATTAGTCCATCGTGGTGAAGAAGAAGCTGAGCCGAAAGGTGAAGCTCTCGATTTACTGGTCAATCTATGTTCAAGCTGGGATAGGCTCCAGCAGACCCCCACAACCCTGGACAGGAAATACCGGGTATAGATAGTGGATGGATGGATCTATGTTCCTACCCGTACCTATGGGCATGAAATTTGGGTCATGACCAAAAGAACAAGATCCCGGACACAAGCGGCTTTCTCCACAGGGTGGTGGGATGCTGCCTTAGGGACAGGGTGAGGAACTCTGTCACCCGGGAGGAGTTCGAACTAGAGCCGCTGCTCCTCCACGTCGAGAGGAGCCAGCTGAGGTGGCTCGGGCATCTGTATCGGATGCCCCCTGGACACCTCCCTCAGGAGGTGTTCGGGCATGGGAGGAGACCCAGGGGAAGACCCAGGACACACTGGAGTGACTATGTCGCTCGGCTGGCCTTGGAGCACCTGGGGATCTTCCCGCAAGAGCTAGAAGAAATGTCAGGGGAGAGAGAGGTCTGGGCATCCTTGCTCAGGCTGCTGCCCCCGTGACCCAGTTCCAGATGAAGCGGAAGACGATGGATGGATGGACACTTCACAAATGTGGAGATGTTTGGACACCAGGTAGGAAACAATGGGGGACTGAGGTTGCAGCTGGAGATCTGTCTTGGATTTATCCTGGTTTGGAGCTTGGGCTTATTGCTGGGATTTAGGCCTGATGGGGGGATTGGGATGAGGTCCATGCATGCTGGCTTTGTGAGGTCCAATGCAAAGGATGATATCTGAGTGGCACAGTTTTCCCGGCCTTCTTCCATGTACCCTTTTTTTTTCTCAGCAATCATGGTGGGGAGGTGGTCTGTAGGGGACCCCTGCAAGTATGACATGTCAGTCCATTCATCCTATAGTTTGTTTACTTGATTCTTTACAGTTGACTTCTCTTTTACCGGAGCAGTGGCTTCCATCTTCTCCAAAATGTATTCTATCAGCCACCCAACAGTGTCTTGATTCCACTGATATTATTTTCTCCATTCTCCTTTCCAAAGCTGAGTAATGCAACAAACAACTCTGTCAACCAGCTCAAAAACACAAAACTTGAAAATAGATAGTATAAAACATAAAGTGGAATTGTGGGAAGATAACTTTTGCAAATAAGTAAGCAGGAAACTAAACCTAAAATTTCAGTAGTCCAAATATTTGTCTCTAAAAGATATGAGCTTCAAAACCACCTCTGTTTATAAGAAGGAAAAAAAAATATTTGCAATTACATAGTGTGGAATATCAGACCTAAGACTTCAGTCTTTCAGTGTTTGTATTTGTACTTTTATAAGGGGGAAAAGGAGAAAGGAATACAGGAGAAATAAAATTAAAAAACTTGTTTGTTTATAATGAGGGAATAATGTTTGCAATGGGGCTGGCAAAACAAAACAACTAAACCTAAAATTTCCAATAACTGAATACTTCTACTTAAATTTTTTTTACCTTCCTTAAGAGGAGAGAAATGAAAAAGGAAAAAAAAAGGAAAAAGTAATAAGAGTGGAAATCTATTTTCTCTTGTTCATGGGCTGTTTGTTGCTTTACTCATTTGTGAAGATTTTAAATGGACGTTTGGTGGACATTGCGCACATGGCCCTTAAACAAAGTTATTATACTGTGTAGGAGGTGCCTGTAGGCAATTTACCTCAAGTATTAGGGTATTGTGGGATGACCGCTAGATGGAGTCAGAGGGTATGAAACAAAGATTATATGTGACCACTAGGAGGAGACAGCGAGCAGTCTCTACTTTTGTGCTGTCATGTCATGAGATATCCACCAATGTAGCTAAAGCACTGTCCACCTCTCCTTCTAACTTTTCCTCTTGGCTCGTACTTTAAATCCACACTAGATGGAGGCAACGCTCTGCTTCTAACACTTTACCCATTCAGCTGCTAGTATCTCTCTCTCTCTCTCTCTCTCTCTCTTTCTCTCTCACACACATATACACATTCATTTTCATTCAATTTACACTCATCAACAGCCACACTTGGTACAATGCATGCCTTAATGCATGCATTTTAAACATATCTTTTACTTCCGTCAGAAGTAATGAATAAAATTTTACTAGCCTACCTGTCTGACTCACTCACAATTCTGAACATAAAAAAGTCCTATCTCCCTCTGCAAAACTTCGGTGTAATAGGTGTCTGTTTTCTGTTGAGCTGGTTTGCCAGTTGTTTCCTCCTCGATGGATCACGTCCGGGTCACCAAATTTGTCATGTCAAAAACAAGTTCTTTCCAAAGAGGACAGACTACTGCTAAGTTTTAACAAATTTATTGACAAAAAGAAAAAGATATGTTTTGCTTGGCCAAGGCTTTTTTTTTTGTTTTTTTTCTGAATTCAGGACCCCAGGCATAAGAGGTGTCTCCGTGATCGCTGTTCCCAGAAAAAAGCTGAGAGCACCAGCAAACACACAGATTTATCATTACAGATTTGGAAAACATGATTAGTTGGCAGGGTAGTCTCAGCTTGAGGGCTCACATTGGTCCATTGTCTGGCTTTTGGGTACGCATCCTCCAATCAGTGCTGCCACCGGCCTTCGGTGTTTCACCTCTGTGTATATACGTGCGTGTGTGGATGTGCATGGGTAAGAAATACGTGTTTGCCTCTTTCTGTTGTCTGGGTGCCAGCTGCTAATAATGAGTGGTGATAATTGTTTTAAAAAAAACACAGAACATATTATATGTGTAAAAAAAAAAAAGGGGGAGGGTTGTAAAACTCCACACAAACAATAAAAAAAAGTAAACTACACTTAATGTGTCTGTGTTTGGGAGGCAGCAGGTGGAGAGTGTGGAGGCCCTTCTGGAAGCTTATGTATGTGTTTCAGAATTTGGTGCAATGCCCCTGGTGGCCATTGTTTCAGAAGAATGAAGCATAGCTGAGTGTACTGCTGGTGAAGCTAAGTGGAGTCCATTTTAAAATAGATACTTTAAACTCACTGAAACTGTTCAACTTTTAACAACCTTTTGTGGTGGGAAAAAATAATCAGATATGTACAAGTTCAAGTTAGTAAGGTTTTTATGATTTAATATCCTCAAGTACTGAAATGAGAATAACTCATTATGGATGAAGGTTGGTTTTATTTAATATTGCTAAGTATATATAATACATCCCTATATAATATATATATTCTTACATATAATAAATATATAGTATATATACTTATATATATAATATATATAAATGTGCAATACAGCGAGAACCAACTACAGACTACAAGTGTGCAAAATGACAAATTGCATGCATTGTTTTTAAATATTCTGTTACTCTAGGATTCTTTGATTTTATGTTTCATTAATGTGACTGTAAATGGACAGTACAAAAAGATTTTCTAGTCTTCTTGACCACTCAAAGTGCTTTACACAACAAGTCCCATCCAAATCATTCACACAACACAGATTTCTTTCTAGAGTCTTGGCGGTACTTTTTCTTGAGTTTTTTTTATTTTTTTTGGTGCCTCAAGTGGCCTTTATTAGCAGTAAGTAGACAGGAAAGTGGGGCAGAGAGAGAAAGGGGAGGAGACGCAGCATAGAGTCACAGGCTGGGAGTCAGACCTGCAAGCGCTGCAGGACTTTAGCCTCTCTGCATGGGCCACCTGCTCTACTCTCTGTGCAACCCAGAGGCCCAGCAGTACTTAATCAAACTGAGATGAATGCATCAGAGGCAATGTGGGGTTCAGTCTACAAGTCCCTAATGTAAGATTATTTATTTTCCATCTCAAGCACAATCAATGTAAAAAGAAATCATATGAAACTAAGTACTGAAACTTATTACCCAAACCTATGGACATTGTTTAAAATCAGAACTCAGTCTAGCATGTTTTAACAAGGTCAAAGTTCACCTGGCCTTGAACATTCAGCATGAATCATTCAGTTTTATTTCCTTCAGTAAGCAATCCCTTTAACATAGTGATAAAATTATACACAGGCACAAGGTGATTAATAACTAATGCTAATTAATTTATGATATATATTGAGCAATTTTATAGATCTCCACATACAGAACAGCTAATTTCATTTGGCTACAATCAAGACTTTTAAACGTTCACTGATATAAGCTGAGTGACTTAAACATTAGTGAACAGTGAATACAGACCATCTTTAAGATACAGTGAAAGCTCAGAAGGAGTTACTTGTCCAACTTCTCTTTTAGTTTTTCTTTTGGCTCTAATCCATACCACAGCTCATCACGTTCCACAGCAGCCCAAGCCA